>CAUYPK010056587.1:0-123686 GCA_963574355.1 Loris lydekkerianus | reverse complement strand
TACATTTAAATTTTTGCCTTATAAGATAATTCTTTAAATATACAACTATGACTTAATTATGTTTTTCTACATATATAAGTAAGTTCAGGAATTAAAGAAAGTTCTCAATCAAGGAAAATAATAGTTAAAAGCAGGGATTTGGGAGCTGGCTAAACGAGGAATCAAAGCCAATTTTTGCCCCTTGCTAGATTTTTAATAAATTGCTTAATCTCTCAAATCTCTTGTTTTAAAAATGGTGGAAATAATTGTCTCATAGTTTTGTTATAGTAAGGATTAAATGAGCTAATATTTGAAAGTGTTTTACCAAGAGTATATATTTAATAAATGATAATTGCTATGAAAAATGCTAAATAAATCAATAAATAAATAAAATAAAAATAAATAAATAAAAAACAGATTTATTAAATTTTTGTTTTTGATTGTTATTTAAAAATTTTTAAAATAATTTTCTGGTTTGTAATATGAAACAAACATTGTTGAAAGATACAGCAGTATAGTTTTTTTATCATTAAATCTTAGCTGTGTACATTAATGCAATCATGGGGCACCATTCACTGGTTTTATATGCAATTTGAAGTATTTTCATCAAACTGGTTAACATAGCCTTCCTGGCATTTACTTATTGTGTTAAGACATTCATATTCTACATGTACTCAGCCCTACTATAAAACTTTAATATTATAACCTAAGAATATGGGGAAAGGAAGGGGAAGGGTGGGGGGAGGATGGGTGGAGGGAGGGCTATTGGTGGGAGCACACCTACGGTGCATCTTTCAAGGGTACATGTAAAACTTACTAAATGTAGAATATAAATGTATTAACACAATAACTATGGTCACCTTTGAAGTACTCCCCTTGAGAAGCTATGCAGCAATGCCAGTGCCTAGTCCACCCTTCAAAGCAATGTTGGAACGCTTTTTCTGGAATGGTCATCAGAGGTGTTATTGTAGGAGGTATGACAATGACACATCCTAGATAAGTCACCAAATGGCTACGAGAAGTACTTTGAAAGCGACCGTAGTGATATTCAGCAACCATGTGTGTAATACTTTTTCTAGGATGAATTCACAAACTTCCTTGTCCAACCTGTATAATTGGCATTTTACTATGTTGAATCCTTCAACCATAAACAAGGTAAAGTCTTTCCATTTATGTATGTCTTCTTTCATTTATTTTATCAGTGTCTTGTAGTTCTCAAGTATAGATTCTATACATGTTTTGTTAGGTTACAAATATATTACAGGTATTATAATAAATTACAAATATTTGTGAAATTTTGTTTTCCACTCTTTCGTTGTTGTTATATAAAAATTCAACTGATCTTTCTATGGTAACCTTGTGTCATGTAACCTTGCTACACTCATTTATTAGTTTAAAGAGTATTTATTGTATAGCCTTTAGAATTTGCTATGTAAATAATCATGTCATCTGTGAACAAGGATAGTTTTATTTCTCCCTTTCCAAACCATATAACTCATTCCTTTTTCTTGCTTTATTGCACTGGCTAGGAATTCTAGTATGATGTTGAATACCAGTGATAAAATTAAATTAAACATATTTGCCTTGTTCCTAATCTTAAGGGAAAAGTTATCTATCACCAATATGTATGATATTATCTGTAGGTTTTTTTGTAAATGTTCTTTGTTAGATTGAGAAGGCTTCTTTTTATTCCTTATTTTTTTGAGAAATCTTTCAGGAATGTTTTGTTGCAAATTGCTTAATATTTCTCTGCATTAATTAATATGATAATGTAGTTTACCTTTTTTTTTTTTTTTTTTTTTTTTAAGATAGAGTCTCCTCTGTTGCCCAGGCTAGAGTGCTGTGGTATCAGCTTAGCTCACAGCAACCTCAGGTTCCTGGGTTCAAGTGATCCTCCTGCCTCAGCCTCCCAAATAGCTGGCACTATACATGCCTGCCACAAAAATGAGGGTTTATTTCTGGGTTCTCTATTCTATTTCATTGGTCTACATGTTTACCCCTAGGCCTGTGCCACTTGCTTTTGACTATTGCAGCTATTGTACTAGATTTTGAAATTGGGAAGTGTGAGTCCTTTACCTTTGGTCTTCTATTTTAAGATTGCTCTGGCTGTTAACAGCATCTTGCAATTCTATATGAATTTGAGGATTGATTTTTCCATTTCTTAAAACATGAACATTGAAATTTTGATTGGCATTGCATTAAATCTATAGATTTCTTTGGGTAGCACCAACATCTTATCAATATTAACATTTCCAATCCATGAACACAAAATGTCTTCCCATATATTTAGGTCTTCTCTAATTTCTTTCAGCAATGTTTTGTTATTTTTATTATACAAGTCATTCATCTCAGTAAATTTGTTCTTAGACATTTTTTTCTTTTAAGTATAAAGCTTAAAATAAAAAGTGATATTGCTTCCTTAATTTCCTTTCTGGATTGCTCATTGCTGGTGATTTTTGAGCATTGATCTTGTACCTTCCAACTTTTATGAATTTGCTTATTGCCTCTGCCAGCTGTTTTGTAGATTATTTGGGGTTTTCTATAGGATCATGTCATCTATGAATAAAAGCAGTTGTATTTCATTTTTTCCTATATGCATGCATTTTGTTTCTTTTCCTTGCCTACTTGCTCTGGCTAGGACTTTCAGTAGAATACTGAATAGCAGTGGTGTCTTGTTTCTGTGCCTTTTCCATGAGGTTACCTTTTAGCTTTCTTTTTTTTTTTTTTTCTTTTTTTTTTAAATTAAATCTTAAACACATAGATCATGTATACATTAATGCATTTATGGGGTACAATGTGCTGATATTATATAGAATTAGAAATGCTTACATTACACTGGTTAATATAGACCTCATCTCATTTACATATTGTGTTAAGACATTTTAAGACTCTTCTGCTGTGGACCCCTGGTTTCCCAGGTAGGGGACAGCGTTTCCTTTGAAATCAAGCTTTGGTAACTATGTGGGTCCCTACTGCTACACCTTAAAGTAAAAAATCTTGGAATCCTTTATAGGAACCAACCATGTCTATCGCAGATGGTCAATGAGGAAAGAGAGGGGACTAGAAAATAGGTTGTGCTTTATCTATTGACAATAATAATAAGACTAACCATGAAGACAAAGTGCTTTCTCTGTAATCCCCATCTGTAAATGTGGTATTGAGCATCTTATGGACAGTGACTGTCTAAATTCCCATAACTGAGGAAATTGATTCTGAACCTTGTTCCTCATGTCCTTGCCCTAAAGTCACTGACCTGGACACTCCCCAGCAAGGTTCCGAGAGCCCCTGGGCATTTCTTCCTTCCCTTCACTCCTTTTATCCAGTCCCCAATTGTCAATGTAGCATAGCCCATGAACTACCTGCCAACTAACCGGCATGAACTGTCTTAGTTGCCTGTGATGATCTCTGGTTTTGTGAAAGCTACTTCTAGGTGCTGCCCCATTTCCCTTGAAATAAAACCTTGCCCACTTCTGCCACCAAAGCCAGGCCCTAGGAAAAGCAGTGCATCCCCAGGCCCTCTAGGGGGCACTGATGACCCCCAACTGCATAATTGTACATTTCACCAAGTCCTTGGGCACCCTTGGAAACATTCCCATGCCCAGTGTGGATCTGGATCCCAACACATAGCTATCCTGCAGTCAGCTATCTCAGGTCGTCTGCCTGAGATATTTCTTCCTTGGATAAAATAAAGCAAAACAAAACGTGTGCTACTGTAAAATGAAAACTACACAAGAAGTGTTGAAAATGAAGGGTTTTTTTTTTTTTTTTTTTTTTGCTTGCACTCCCCTGAGTGTGAGTGTGCTTAGCAGAACTCACCTGCATCTTTCCAAGTGAATCAAGGATTTGGCATGTATGGGGAGCACAGTGCTCATAAGTTCTGCTTTCCTGGGGGTCCTGAATGGCGTACCACATGGGCTGTATACTGTCTAGCTGGCCTGGTGGCCTTCAGCTGATTTCTCCACTGGCAAAGTAAGAGTGCATATTCCACAGGGTTAGGACTGAATGAAAAGAGGTACAAGGAAACCTTTAGTCCAGAGAGAGAGAGTTCTGAGTCTGGATGAGTGCGGCAGAAAAACCACAGTTCTGAAAATGAAAAAGAACTCTCCTGGAGGCATCTTTGGCCTCCAGATCCCTGTGAACCCCACAGAGGCCAAGGCAGCTGACAAGCCTCACTGTCCTGCCTGACAGCTTCCTCCGTCTGTCTAGTGGCAGCCACTCCCTTACCTTTCAGGCTTGGGCCTTTTGTTTCCAACAAAATCCAGTTCTCATGTTCTGAGCTCCCCTTCACCTGGAATTCAGGCCCAAGCTATCACATGTATAGGTTCTTTTTCTCTACTAGTCAGAACCACAGGACTCATCCCATAACCTTGTGACCTCAGATTCAGGAAGATTGAGGCTTGGGAGAGCCTCCTCCCTGGTGTGGTCACTTTCCTCTCCTCCTTCTCTAGTCTTCCCCACACTTGCCATTGCCTAAGGCAGGGATCTCTAAACTAAAGCTCCCAGTGAGTCTGGATATAGAATTAGGGGGGTTGTGGAACTTGGACAGGGAAAAAGTTCCATCTTCATTTTCATGGATTTATTGTTGAAATATATGTAGTATTTCTTTCCATTATGTAATTGGTCAACACACTCTATTGGAATTAATGGTCATCATAACTTTGTGGCCAACAGAATTCACAGATATTTTTTGTATCATGTGCCAGTGATAGATAGGTTTTTATGTTCATTGTGACTTAAAAATTAGAGTCATTATGAGACCCACCTAGGTTGTGTATTTAATACAGAACTACTCAGAACATGGTCCACGGACTGGAGTCAGCTCATGAAACATGACAGCTTCATGACAAGGTAAGAATAAGCATTGAGAGTGAGCATTTAGAAACATTTAGAACAATTTGACAGAATAATCTATTTTGAGCCAAATAATAAAAAATTAAGATCTGTATTTCATATTCTCTCTTATTTTATATTTTTATTTTATAAAAGTTGTCATTCCAGGATGGATCAGGAAAATAAATTAGTCCTTCTCCACAGATAGTTTGAAAAGAATAGTTTGATTTAATGGGTTAACAAGGAAGCAAACATGTTTTTAAATATTTTGATAACTGTATTTTGACATAGTGGTTCCCTTCATATCTCTTCACGTCTTATTTAAAACGTCATTCTGAAATACAGTAGGTAAGCAATGTGATATCTCAAACTCAAAAAGTAAATGCTTCCTCAAATTCTATGGAGTCTGTGCTTTTCTCTAAATAGTATAACCTCCAATTACATCCTAACTCTGCACCCTCCCACTATGTAGACTACTTATGTTCCATAATAAGCCGTGAGGATCATTGTTAAAAGAGACAGGTGAAAATGTTGCTATTTCTCTTCTTCCTTATCCAAGTTCTCCTCTTACATCACTATCATTGTCATGTTCATTATCCTGCCATCACTAACATGTTTTACATCTTACTATATGCCACTTGCTGAACCTAAATTATTTCATTTAATCCTCTCAATGTCCCTCAAAGACATGCTATTAATATAACTTTGTTCTCTTTCTTTGATGGAGAGGTTGTATAGCATAATGGTTAAGAGCTCAGGCTCTGGAGTCAAAGAACACAGATTCAAACCTCACTCCAACATTTGTTACCTGTGAGACCAGTTAAACTCCATAAGCTTCAATTCCCTCATCTATCAATAGAGACAATATAGTGCCTACTTGTACCCAGGATTTCTACTAAAAGTAGAGAAGGAAGGAGGGAACATGTGATTATAGAAAGACATTTCTTACAGGTAAACAGTGTAATTTGGCTGTAAATTGAGGGGAAGTTAGGGTAAATGAGTAGTTACAAACAAGTTGGTTGAATCAGGAAAACTAAGACTTTGGTCTGGAAGATCATGCGAGGCACATGGGTTGTGATTCCAACATGTCCTAGTTCTGAGACTGGAAATATGTGTCCTGAGATGGCTGCATAACTTTTGCTATAGGAATCTGGGGAATGGGTGCAACTGAGAGTCTAGTGGAACCCCCTCTGCTACCAGCTCTCCCCTGGGACACTCTTCCTTGGCTCTCTTACCGGCATTGCATGGTGTTAGGTGTTTGGGGACAGGATGGGCTCCCTCCCCAACAGCTGTGTCTCCCCCTGCTTTCTGGGCTCTGCTGGGAGATAGGTTTGGGGGACAGAAAGAAACCATCTCTCTAAGCACTTTTATTCTTTCCTACCTGCACATAAGTACACATATCCAGAGGTACAATACTGTATAGACTTGCCATCTGTGAAAGGCATCAAAGCTTTTTCTTCTAACACCTGGTTAATGACACGCCCTCATAGACACAGAAAACACTCCCAAATCAGGAAGTCCCAATTTGTAGATTGGGTTCCAAAAGTATATTTTAGATTTGGTGGTTAGAAACTCTCATTGAAATTTTTCTTGGGCTCAGTGCCTGTGGCTCAAGCAGCTAAGGCATCAGTTACATACACCTAAGCTGGTGGGTTTGAATCCAGCCCAGGCCCCACCAAGCAACAATGACAGCTGCAACCAAAAAATAGCTGAGCATTGTGGCAGGCACCTGTAGTCCCAGCTACTTGGGAGGTGGAGGCAGGAGAATTGCTTGAGCCCAGGAGTTGGAGATTGCTGTGAACTGTGATGCCATGGCACTCTACCCAGGGCAACAGCTTGAGGCTCTGTCTCAAATAAATAAATGAATAAATAAATAAATAAATTTTTATTAGTAGTGGCAGTGCCTGTAGCTCAGTGGGTAAGGTGCCAGCCACATACACTGGGGCTGGTGGTTTCGAACACAGCCAGGCTAACTAAAACAACGACAGCTGCAACAACAACAAAAATAGCCAGGCATTGTGGCAGGTGCCTGTAGTCCCAGCTAGTTGGGAGGCTGAGGCAAGAGAATCGCTTAAGCCCAAGAGTTTGAGGTTGCTGTGAGCTGTAATGCCATGGCACTCTACCCAGGGTGACATAGTGGGACTGTCTCAAAAATGAAAAAAGAAATTTTTCTTAGTAGTAATATTCTTAATGGTGATTATGTCCCCCAGAAGCCTATTATCACTCAATGTGTCTGAAATGTTGTATATTTATAATTAAAACATAAGTTTTACTCTTTCAATATTAATAAACAGTGCAACAGTATCAAATACTATCAAGGCCTTTCATTGTTGTTTTGAATGTTGATGGTGGATAACAAAAAACTTATTAGCGGAGGAAAAGAAAGTTGGTAAAGAATTTTATAGTCTCAGGAGGCCAGCAGATATCATTAAACACTTTGATTTTTCTTGAAGTGTAGCCCAAGCATTACTCATCCTAACCTTGATTAAGGTTGTTTTTGGCTCACATTCAGACCACAGGGATTGGGAGAGAGAGCTCAAAACAAGAAAAATAAGAGAACAAAGAGGAAGGGAACATGATTAAAGATGGGTTTACAAATAAGAAATGTCTTGTTTGAGGTTAAAATTCACTTACCATAAATAAGAAAAGGAAGTGAAAAAAGGGAATATTTAGAAATAAATATCAGATTGAACAGGTATTTGTATCAGCTTCCTGATGTGGAAAGGGAGATATGGGAGAAGCTATGGAGGAGATTTGGGGGTTGTCAGAGGAAGGTGGTGCCAGTGAAAATTAAATTTTACATGCATATGTCTTTGAAGAGTTAGATATTTCTAATCCAGGGAGTTCTTATATTTGCCTTATCCATAATTATCACTCATCAGATGATTATAAAATTGAATACTTTTGTGATATCTCATTCTGTTATCATTTTCACTGTCTGGAGTTTGACATTGACATTGCCAGAAAGTGAAAAATCTAGGTCTGAGGCACAGTTTCCCCTCCTTCCTCTGAGTCAATGTTTCCCGTGACTTCATGCAATCTTGGGAAATAACTCATCCCCAGTCCTCCCAAATCCTCTCCATCCATGCCAAACTCCATCTTTATTTGAATCATTGAGTCCTCATACAGTTGAGAAATCTGATTAAATACATGATGTCTCTCTACTGCAGTGGTAAGAAAGAAGAAGGAAGAATTTTGTGAATGGATCTATTTCTCTCAGCTAGATGTGGCAATTCAATAGGAATAGTTATCAGATGAGTCACTCTCGACTCATCTTCTATGAATGGAAAATTAAGCCATGAAATGAAGTTTCAAGCCTTTGTTCTCAACTCTGGAACATGTCTCAAATGATAGGTTGTTGCCTAGGAAATCAAGATGATAATAGTTAGGCACTTGAATAAGAATAGCTCTTCTCAGGGCAAGTTTGTCCAAAATGCACGTACTTAACTCAGAGAACAAAGTTAAGTATAAAAAAAGCTGTCAATAAATATTTATTGAATGTACTAGTTAGTGAATGGATAAATTGGTAGAGGAAGAGAGAAAAATTGAGGATTACTTTTAATTTTCTGGCTTGGGGACAGGGTTGGCTTGTGGTAATATTAACTAAGAGGATACACAGTAGGAGGAGGTCTTGAAAGTTGGTTATAGATCGGTGCATATAGCGAGTTCAGTTTTGAACATGTAGACATGAGGAGTCTGTGGGACATTCCATTGAATATGTGGATGCTTGTTGTGAATAGTGTGTATTAAGAAAACAAAGAAGAAATTGCTTTAACTTTGCCAGGATTAATTCTCTTTTATTTTTTCTACTCATTCGATCATTTTTCTTTTCAGCTTTTCTACTTTTTTTTTCACAAACATTTCTGGGTCATCTGTCATTTGCAGTGTTTTGCTCTCAGGCATGAAATATACATGAGGAAGAACACTTTTAACTCATAAATTTAGTGTTTTCTGAGCTCCTACTATGCGCTGGACCCTGTCCCAGTTGTTAAACCAGCTGGTGCATTCATGTGCAAACATAGTCCCTTCTCAGAAAGAATTCAAAATCATTTAAATTGCAAGGCACCAACTCATTAAACAAGTGAATAACTATTCAAAACTAAAAATCATCCTTTGCCTACAGCACAGGACTTTTTTATATTAAATAATTTTTCCAAAATTAAGTAAGTGGTTTTTCAAAATCAAATGAAAACTTCAGCAGGAATCAAATGGGTCATTCACTTACAATTTTTCTTCTCACAGTGAGCCTTTCAAGAATATATTTTTGAGTCAGCAGTTCTCAACCTGTGGGTTGCGACCCACAGGAACTTTATTAAAGGATCGCAGCATTAGGAAGGTTGAGAACCACGTGTTTTAAGTGGTACTGAAAAGATATCCTTTGTCTGTAGTATAGATTGGTGGGAAAACAAACCCCAAGAGGTTGCCTAAGGTCTAGCTACCAAGAGGAGACAGAAGTTTTGAAAGGGTCCCTTAGTAATGGAAATGCTAATGACTATTGGAGTCCATTACTTTAATTGCTGTTTTTGCAAACCTGAGTAATAGATGATCTCACTCAATCCATCAAGCACTGCTTTACAAATCCAAGACAGTGAAATTTTAAAAACAACGAAATTAATTCAGATGTTCTCGTTTTAATACTAATTCTGAATGCCATAATTTAGCAAACATGTTTTTAAAATCTTAAAAGGAAATTCAATTTAAAACTACAGTGCACATCCAATAGGAAAAAAAAATTCTGAAAATAACCAAAGATTGGCCAAGGATGTAGGGCAATTGGAATTGTCATTTATTTCTTTTGAGAGTAAAAACTGGCACAAATATTTCAAAAAATTATGTTACAGTTTCTTATACAGTTAAACATAACTACATCATGTTTTCTGGCTATATGGGCAACAGAAATGAGTGTCTATTTTCACCAAAATACCTCTAACAACATTGTACGCAATATTTCAAACTGGATACAACTCAAATTTCAATAGTAACATAGATAAACAAACTGGGATATATTCACATTACTATATACTTCTACTCAAAAAATGAAATAGCACAAAAACTACTGCTCTATGCAACATGGGTGGATGGTAAGCAAAAGATACCAGGCACAGATTATTCTGGAAGATGGCAGCCGAGTAACAGCTTCTCTGCAACTGGGCATCATGAGTCTGGGGAGGTAAGACTCCAGGCAGTTCTGGCTGGTGGGATCTGCCCATACTCATCCCTTTAAGGATATAGGGGGTCAGAGAAAGACTTCTGGACCCCAAGAGGAGGACAAAAAGAGTGGAAAAATGGAAAGTGGTCGAGTGTGTTCAATCAGTCTAATCCTGCCGGCAGCTATAAGTACAGCAGCAGCAAGACTGCAAACCAGAAAGGCCTTACCTGTGAACTGTATTGGTGTTTTTGAACTTAGCACTCAGTTGAACTGCCTTGGGAAGAGCTTGAGCAGGAGTGCAGAGAACTTTGGGCATTGTCTAGGACCCCAGACTGAGCCACTGAGCCAGATGGAGCTAATAGTGTTTGGCTGTGGGCCACACAGGGAGCCATTGTGATAGAACTGCCCTGGCAAGTTCCATGCTCAGGGTCGCAGAGCAAAGATCAGGTGGGATCTAGTAACCTAGTAACTGAGCAACCTAAAGGCGGAGCCTGAGCCACCTTACAGACTTAACCCTCAGGGGCAGAGTGAGACCGGTTTTGGCACACTGGGTAAGTGGATAACCCCTTCAGCAATGATCCCAGCGACAAGGACTTTCCTAGGAAAGCTTCTACTTAGCCAAGTTTAGAAGTTTAAAGTGCCTTTTAAGAGGGCTGAAGAGAGATTTAGGGTGTCCACCCTGTGGGGTTTGAGAAATCAGTGGAGGCCTCCAGTCATATCAGCATTGTGATTAACATCTCATACCCCAGAAGACCACCTGTTGCCCAGACAATATTCAACAAGACATATATTCAGCTGTTATTGTTTGTTTGTTTTTTGTTTATTTTGTTGTTGTTGTGTTTTTTAATTTTAACCTTTTCTGTACAGATTTTTTTTCTTTTTCTTTCTTTTCTTTCTTCATTTTTCTAGTTTAAATACAATTTCACATTGCTGTCTTTAAAAATAATTAGAATTTAATTTTTGCTAGTGTTTCTACCCCTATTATTTGGTTTTTCACCAAATTTTATACCATAAGGTTTTCTGTTTGCTTGTTTTGGTTTGATTTACAGCATTTTTGTCTTTCATCCCTACTTGGTGGAGGTGGGGTACTGTGTCCGATGAGGTTAGCAAAGAGCTGCTGACCTCAAGGGAACCACCCAACTGGGCACCCTCAGAGGTTGGGTTTTTTTAAGATTGTGTCAAAGTACCCTACTGTATACCTATATTGCTCTGTCTCCCACTTTCTGTGCCTCTCTACTTTTTGTCAATATTCCCTTTTACCCACCCCCCTCTTCTTTCTCTATTTTGATTTCATTCGTTCTTTCTTTTACTTTCTTTTATCCCTTCTTGCTCTTCAGCCTTCTCATCCTTCTGGTCCTGTACCAAAAGGACTCATCGAAACCTTAGTCCACAGGCATGGGAACTTAAAGAGCAAGGGAAGTGAAAGGAAAATTAGGGCAAGGAAACAGATAAAAGGAAACAGATAAAAGATTTAAAAAAAAACAAACAAAAAACAGATGAATCAGCATAAAACTCCAGGCAACATGAAGAACCAGTCCAGAGAAACCCCTCCAAGGGATCATGAGGTAGCTACTGCAGAGGATTCCACCTATAAAGAAATGTTAGGAATGACAGAAAGGGAATTTAGAATACACATGATGAAAACATGAAGGAAATGATGGAAACAATGAAGGAAACTGCTAATAAAGTGGAAAATAACCAAAAGGAAATCCAAAAACAGAATCCAATAAGAGATGAATGATATGAAGAATATAGAAAGGATATAGCGGAGCTGAAGAAACTGAAGCAGTAAATTAGAGAACTTAAAGATGCAATGGAAAGTATTGGCAACAAGTTAGACCATGCAGAAGAAAGAATTTCAGAGGTAGAGGACAAAGTTCTTGACATAACTCAGATAGTTAAAGAGGCAGAAAAGAAGAGAGAGGGAAAGCAGAATGTTCACTGTCAGAATTATGGGACTTTATGAAGCGTTCCAACATACGAGTTATAGGAATCCCAGAAGGGGAAGAAGAATGCCCCAGAGAAATGGAAGCCGTACTAGAGAATATTATAAATGAAAATTTCCCAAATATCACCAAAGATTCTGACACACTGCTTTCATAGGGATATTGGACCCCAGGTCACCTCAACTCTAACCAAGCTTCTCCAAGACATATTGTGATGAACCTGTCCAAAGTCAAGACAAAAGAAAAGATTCTTCAAGCTGCCAGGAGTAAGCACCACTTGACCCACAGGGGTAAATCCATCAGAGTGACTGCAGACTTCTCTAGTGAAACTTTCCAAGCAAGAAAACAATGGTCACCTACCTTTAATCTACTTAAACAGAACAATTTCTAGCCCAGAATTCTGTACCCTGCTAAGCTAAGCTTTAAAATTGATGGAGAAATCAAGTCATTTACGGATATACAAACATTGAGGAAATTTGCCACAACAAGACCAGCTCTACAGGAAATACTTCAACCTGTTCTACACACTGACCATCACAATCGATCCACAGCAAAGTAAGAACTCAGAAATTAAAGGACAGAACCTAACCTCCACACTGATGCAAAAGATAAAACTAAGCAATGGGCTTTCACAAAATAAGATGAATAGAAAACTACCATACTTATCACTTATCTCAATAAATGTTAATGGCTTGAATTCCTCACTGAAGAGACATAGACTGGCTGACTAAATTGAAAAACACAAGCCATCCATTTGCTGTCTACAAGAAACACAGCTGGCTTCAAAAGACAAATAAAACTCCGGATCAGGGGTTGGAAAACAATTTTTCAGGCAAATGGAATTCAGAAGAAAAGAGGGGTTGCAACCTTATTTTCAGATACATGTGGATTAAAGCAACTAAAGTCAAAAAGAAAGATGGTCACTTTATATTGGTCAAGGGAAAAATACAACAAGAAGATGTTTCAATTCTAAATATTTATGCACCCAATAAAAATGCTCCCAGATTCTTGAAACAGACCTTACTCAGTCTGAGCAATATCATATCTGATAATACCATAATAACAGGGGACTTTAACATTCCTCTTTCAGAGCTGGACAGATCCTCTAAACAAAAATTAAACAAAGATATAAGAGATTTAAATGAGACCGTAGAACAACTGTCCTTGATGGACACATATAGAACACTCCATCCCAAACATAAAAAATATACATTCTTCTCATCACCCCATGGAACATTCTCCAAAATGATCATATCCGGTGACTGGGAAAATGCCAGGAAGGCTATGTTGAATATTGGGATGAAAATGTGTCAAATGGTTTATGAAGCTAGTATATGATGCCCCATGATCATATCAATGTACACAGCTATGATTTAATAAAAAAAAAAAAAAAAAAAGCCTACTCCTAGAAATTCAGTAATACGTTAATTCCAATAAAATTGGCCAATGGCTGTGAATAGACTGCTCATGTAAACAAACATGATATATCCAATTGAAAAATGGGAATTAAAAACACTCAGCTTTCCCTCCATTTATTAAATTGGCAAAAATTAAACACAACAAGTATTGGGGAGAATGCTGGGAACTGGCATTTAGGTGTGACTGGGGAGAAAACGAATGTTAAACTCTGTTACCAAGTTACCCCGCACCTCTATTACAATTTAAAAGTCTGCGTCATGTCCAATGCCATTGACTCAGTGGCCTCAGTTTGTAACTAGTTCATAAGAACGCACATTATTTAGTGCAGCCCTGTTTTCAGAGGGAAAGAAAAAAACTAGAATGGCCAACAATAAATAGTTTAATGATTGGTACTACAAAGGTTTCTAGACTTCAGCTCTGACATCTTTTAAACTGATTTCCTGGGGGGCCTCAAGCATCAACCAGTAAGGACTTAAGTAGTTTTTTCCTACTTAAAAGTTGCTGTAGCTGGTATAATACTTTGAGTAAATCACTTTACTATCCTGGTTATAAACTCTGAAGCAGTGATTGGTGCCAGAGTTGGTGAAGTTTGTTTATAGCGAATGCAGCGTATCTGTGGAGTTTTGAGAATTTGTACTGTTGGAACACAGTGAAAAAGACTGAATAATAGATCTCTTTCTTGAGAGGTAATGACTCTCATATAGAAAGGATGTATAGTAAGCATAGCCACTTGATTTCAGGATATGCTTCCGTATGTTGCCAGTTCTGTTAGTCTTGTTGTAAACTCCTTGGTATTTAGACTCCAAGGGACTGGAGTCATCTCACTATGTCATCTCACTATTCCTTATATCTTAACAAACCTTTCTCTCTATAGATTTGGATAATTGCAAGTCTCCTTAATCATTTTTTCTCCTTTGCTCCTGCTTTATTTTTGCAAGTCATCTTGCATTTAATATGCAGCAAAATGAAAATTCTGACTCATAGTGGGAAAGCACTGCACAAAAAAGCAGGGAAGTCCATGGATTGTTTTCTTTATTCACCCTTATCAGCCTAACAAATCAGGAAAAAATGTGGTTAATGGTAAGGGCAGATGTTTTTAAGTGTAGGCTGAAGAAGACAAATTTGTTTTCACTGTGGGTACCTACTGCCAATGTTGCCTTTTTAACATACAAAAAAGGTACTTGACAATATCCTTGAGGGTAGTTTTTCTGTGAGAAATCTACTTTAGGTCAGGAAGGCAAAGGAGGTCCTCACAAAGTAAAGCTTTACATTGCATTTACATGATTTTTCCTCCACAAGATCAAAAGGTAAGTAAACCCAGTGCTTGCAATCTCTAGTAGTAACTGTATCTGTGTAAAGAGACAATAAAATGTCAGTTTTTTTCAGGGTTCATCTCATTTTGTAAGCAGTAAAAGTATGACCAGTAATTCTAATTACTTCAGTTTCTAGATGACAAATCACAATTTTAGCACACAACAAACTTTATATATTATACATTCTACAATTGTCTTTTGCTGATTAATTCATCCTCCATCATGTTACTGATAAGTAGCTTCCAAAGGAAAGAAAAGTCTATTTTTAATGTTGAAGTCGGCTCAACATTTTAATTCAAAATTCAACATATTTAACATACATATTTTAAAGGTTTACTACATCATGCAAGTTGATTAGAATACTTTTACAATCCTATGAAGACAGTACAGTACAGAAAAGTTGTCTTTGTATTAACCAACAGAATTTTAACAATTGTATTTCACTCTCTCTGATCATTACAGGGTTTAAGGGTGACCTCTGCAAAATCAGATTGTAAAAATGTCTTCAACACTCATGATTTTTGTCCTTCACTGTTCAAGTAAAATCTTGTGTCATCCAGTTGCAAAATCTTATTATTGGCAACATGTACACATGTATACAAACTGTACATTACAAATTAAAAACAAATTGTACCCAGTGAGGCCTGATAAAATTTTATAGAAAGATACTTTTAATCTAGTCATTTCACTAGGTACTAGTAAGTCCTATCATTTTCTACTATTCATTTGCCATGTCTTCGGAGAGAGTACATTCATACTTACAAACATGCAGAACATCTTAAACTAGAATAAATGGCACTTGAAAAACCGTAGTAAAAAAGACTTGCCTGAAGTCCTTGCATTCAACAAAAATTAACTTAACTCAGAAGAACAAAGGCTAATTGTAAAAAATATATAATGCAATAGTACATCACAGAGAATGTTAATTTCAATCTCATCTGCCTTTTTATGGAACTACACTATTTTTGTAAATAAGTATTTTAATTGGTCTGTTCTTTGGTGAAAACAGATCTGATTTCATAGTCAAGTTATGTGAGGGTTCAGTTAGCAGGGGTATTCTATAACAAAGAGAAATCAGACAACCTAAAAGAAGTTAGCCACTAGATGGCTTTATTCTCTGCACCAGGAATGGAGAAATCTTCAGTGAAATGAGCTCCTCACACTGAACATTCTCTTTATTTAAAATCGTCCAATGTTATCACAATGCCTGTTGTCTAAGATGGCTTTTTTCTAAAACACACAGCTTTGTGCATTTTCTTTTTTTATACAAAAAGTGGTTTACTTTATATGCCATTAGTAACATTACAAAGTCAATTTCCTGGGCATTTGATGGCATTAAATTCCATTTTGAAATACAGGGTAACACAAAATGCAGTTCAGCAATTGCCATTACTACCATTAAACAGAAGTCATGTCAAGTCTTTGGCTTTGGTGCAGTACTTAAAAATTAAAGCAAAACTTCTCATAAAACATATTCCCCTCCAAGCCCTTATTTGCTTACATTTATAAAATAGCCATCAGCAAAATACTACTTTAAAATAAAAGCCAGTTGATTATCAATAATGTCAACGTCAATGATTTGGGTGCTAAAATGCCATATTTCCAAGTATATACAGACATTTTGTAAACTGTTTATTTCACCAAAATCAACAATTGGTGAAAAATAGTTTATAAGAAATGTTCCTGTAAGCAATACTATTTATTAAAATAGTGTTTTTCTCATGGGAACCTACATTCTTTTGCTATTTATCATCAAGCTCTGTATTAATACCCCTTCATTTGTTTTTACAAATGACTTCTTGTCAATATGAAAGGAGTCCTGAATGTACACAGTTCAAGGGATGGGTCTGCTGGGTGTTCCCATCTGGGACTGAATATGGCTTCTTTCTTGTAAGAGGTTATTGCATTCTGCCCTGAAGTGGACTGTTGCCCCAGTTCACTACAACAAGAAGTGAGTGTAACCTTCTGCCCCAGTAACTATAACATCCATCCAGATCCGCATGGCTTCCGGTGATGGGGCCACCATATAATAGATTCTGTCATGCGTCTTGACGCTAAAGGTGAGTAATGGATTAGGACTCTAAAATTCAAAAAAGAAAACGTATGAAAAACAAACATCTTAAAATAGAATATTAAATAATACAGACATATGTGAAGGCTTCATCCTCTTTAAAAGCTCCAGTATATAAAATTGATGAGGGCATTACTTTTACTCTGCTTTAAGTCACACATCTGACCCTGATGCCTTTCTCAGGATTAGATAACATTTTGCTCTTTATGCACAAGAAATTTCACCAGAGCTCACCAATTCTTTTAGCAGTTAGTTTGTAAAGCTCTAGCACGGTAGCTAGCTGACAGCAGGAACTTAATAGACAGTAGCTGTTATTCACAGCCCTTCTAAGATCTTGCTCATAATCCCCCTCATATCTGCACTCATAATCCCCACTCCTTTCTCGAACTCTGACAAAGTCACTTTGCAGTATCTTCAACACCCATATGTACAGAGTATTTCCTTGCTTTTCCATGTCTTTTTTTCCTTAAAAAGATTAGCCATCCTACTTACTTTTACTATTTTTCCAGCACTATTCTGACCATATCTGTTATGTCAGAACAACAAATCGAAATTATTTTTCCCAACTCATTTATGCATTCAAATTGTAGGAAGTTACAAAACTGATGTTTACCTTATTAGCATTCTTGAGGTGATCATAATATACTTCTTCAATGGCTTGAAAGTATATTATTCCTTTTAATTTAGTTTCATGCTTATCTGTAAAGATAGATGAGTATTAAATACTTCATCCCTACTGATAAATAGAAGTGATAATTACATTATAATTGTCATTAAAATATTTATATAGTACTTAAATAATTAAGATTAATTCAGATAATCTGAGTTAGTGCATTAGTCCCATTCTATATTGGAAAAAACAAAAACAAAAACATGAAATTGCCAGTCTTAAACCAAAGGGACTAAATGACTTTGCCCAGGGCTCTTTAGCAAATTAGCAGTCAAAAAATATCCCAGAACTACTGACTGGTTAGCACACAGACTATAAACACTAATGACACCGAGACAAATTATTTCCCCAAATTCTTCAAGACTGTCTGTGTAATGTCAATATTAATATGCAGATCTGTTGAAATATTTTAAAATAATTTAAAATATTTTACTTATAGTTCTTATCAGATTTCTTGTTCACTATGATTTTTTCCCCATTTTCAAAAGAGCTTCATTCCAATGATGTACTGTCTTTCCAATGCAATATTTTCTAAGCTGTTTCCAAAGATTTCCTCAGGTTTACCATGGAAACAAAACAAAACATAAAACAAAACAACCAATCAAAACACTAATCAAACAAATAGCACCAATCTGTGATCTAATATGTTCTTCAAAGATTTTGTAATTTAAACTTTGCAAGGATCATAACACATGTGAGCATATTTTAAAAGTATGGATAAAGATGCAGGAAAAGAGGCTCTATCATACCAGTAAGAAAAATCCTTTTGGAAGCCGTTTGGTAAAACAATGAAAAATGTAAAAAATCCTTTTACTCAGCAATTCCCCTTCTAAAACTTTATTGTATAAGATCTACTCATACATATGCAAATATACACAGATTTGTGTCTATTGTGGCACAAGGTTGAGCTTTTTAATAGGGGACTGACTTAATTACAGACCAGCCATACAATGGAGTCACCACAGCTACTGAAACAATAGAGGTATATCTCATAAAGTAGATGCTTATAAAAAAAAAAAAAAAATCTTGAAATACTATTACAGTAGAACTTCTGTAAATTGACCACCCTAAGGGACTGTTAACAAACTGGTCAACATGAGGAGGTGGTCTCCATAAGGAACTAGGCCTCTGTGCTGATACATACATATGCCACATTCCGGTCTATGAAAATTAGGTCAACTTAAGGAGGTGGTCAGTGTAGGGAGATGGTCAACTATGGTGGTTCTACTGTATATGAAATAGGATATGAGTAGAGTGAAGAATTTGGTCCCAATTATATAAAAGACAAAAAAAAAAAACATAAACATAGTGACTGAACCACATATAAAAATGAATAGAGAAAATCTGAAAAGATATTTCAGGCTTAATAGTGGGAGGTCAGAACTTTTGTGATAGGAACAAGATTTACTTTCATTATACAGAGTTTTATTGTATTTTGAATTTTTTACTAAGTGAGTATCTCGTTTTCCCAATAAGAACAACAAAAAGCTAGTCTAAAAAATAACAGCCCTGAAAGGGTCAGCCGAAAATAAACCTACTTGATTGCATTTAATCCAGCATTTCCCTAATTTATTTGACCTGGACTATATTTTTATGTGTTTCTTTTTGGTTTTCCTTGGGAAATGCTGTTTAGTGAGTTTCAACCAGTTTCTGTGAAAGAGAAAGTCAATGTGTCTGTATCTCTCAAACATTTGCTAGAAAGGATGTTGCAGGAATCCATGAGAATACAGTAACACTTGGTTTCTGACAACAGAAGGAAAATAAAATCTGGAGAGCAAAACACATATTATGAGTGTTTCATATAGGCAGAATAAAACTTTTCTTTGAATGGCACTGCATAGGACAAAGAACTCTGAAAAATATAAGCCTCACAACCATATTGTGAATTAAGAGAATTAATAATGCTACTGTAAAATTGATGAGAAATGCTATCCATTCTGTCTCTCTCAATAGTATCATTCCATCAATTTACAGAGATATTTTCTGTGCCTCAATAAAGACTCTCCTAAAATTCCCAATTAAAATACAAGCAGTCCAGGATAGAGGCCAGCATCATGAACAACATAGCCCCTGCTTCACCTTCTGGGGCAGTCACTCTGCAGGTGCTTCACAGGGCCATTTACCTCACCGACAAGCTGAGGGTCAAGTCCAGCCTTAAGTGGATTCTGGATGACTGCCTGGGGTTGATCTATTCCTGTTGGTGTCTGGGGAAATGGAGGGCGGGCAGGAGCAGAAGGAGCTGATGTGTGACTGTCCACAGAGCCAAATGGGCAGCATTTGGCCAACTAGTTCTCACTACTCAGATCTATGTGAATATTAAAAAGCTGAATGAAATATAATTTTGTATGTTTTTGGTATTAGGGTTATTGGGTAACCTTTTCATGTATGAAAGAGGTTTTGCTATTAAACATTTTAAAAACCAATCTCCGAAAGTTTCAATTTGGAAAAACATATTTACGTGGGTCAGAAGCTTAGCAGGTAGATTTTGAGAAGCTGGCCAGGGTGCCCAGCCACTCATGTGGCTGAGGGGTGAGAGAATGAAGTAAAGCTTGCAGAAAAAAGGAGCACGGAAGAAGAATGAAGCTATTTTGTCTGAAATTCTTTTAAAAATTTATTTTTAGGAAATTCCGGTGAGGTTTTCTGTAGAGACTAGCATACCACTAAGTTTTGTGTATGCCTTCTGAAGACACCAAATTGTATTTCTTCTTATTAAATTGGTGTGTTTTCTTTTTTATTCATACTAATTAAAAAAAGCTGCTGTGGATTTTTGGAAAGCCCAAGGTCTGAAAGCCCTAGAGAGACAAAGCAAGGGACCTGGGATGGTAGGCTGTTTGCTTTAGACTACTGACTTCAGCAGTCTCTGGAGCCCCACTAAAGGGGCCCCTTGGTGAAAGGCAGACACCCCCCTTCTAGCTCCCCCCAATCCTGATTCCAGAGCCGGCCTTGCCTTTCTTCCACAGGTTTCTCACACCTTCCTCGTGGACATAACCTGACCTCATAGCTGGACTGTTAATTACAATTAGTACATTGATTACATTTTATAGTAATTCCTGATGATGTTAATGAACATTGACAGTCACCCAAGGCAATGTTTCCTCCTAACATCTGGGACCACACCACTCTTTTCTGGTCACTGAAAAGACAGCAGAGCTACACTTATGCGTATAATGGACCCATTTTATATGGGTCCAAGAATAAATAAGAGGCTTCTTAATAAGCACGCCAGCAACACTAATATTCTTGTATTTATATAAGATTCAATAGTGTATGTTTCTTAAAATGTAGCATTTAAGAATCCAAAATTATTTTGGTTACTTAATACTGATACATTAATTTCCTGATAAGCTTTAATTTTTGCACTTAAAAGGCTATTTTAGTTTATAAATTATAGTTGAATGAGTATCAGCTAGGGCTGCCTAACTGTGTGTGATTTAAATAGGACATCTGACGATCAATCAATCAATCCATCAATCACAAAAACCCTTTTCTCCGGCCTTGTGGTTTAATAGACAATATCCTGATCTAAAAACAAATTCCATTTAATATTGGGATTTGAGTTTATTTCAGAATAGACTAGACTAATTCATACTTTTAAAAGAAACATATAATGTTTATTATTTCTAGAATGTTCATATATATAAATTTCAGATATAGTCTAAATATATGATAATGTACATCTACAAAGCTACTGTTAAACTCTTATTTCTATTGTTTATCAACCTACCTATTTATACTGAACTTCAGTTTCCTTTCTCCTTAACAGAGGGTTCCTGATCAGAGTATATCACTTAAATTTTTTTATTCACTCACCTGCATAATAAGAGAATGTTCGCTTGTTCCTATCAAAAACAAACCAACGTTTTTTCCAAGTTTTAATTTTCCCACCCATTTTGATGAGGAATCCTCGGCAGGTCTTCTCTGTGATTGATACATGATAACAAGTATCAATATTGTGGCCTGCAGTCTCCACATGGCTCCGCAAATCAAAATCTTCCTTCCGGACAGGCAAATATCGTGTCAAAGGCCGAGCCTGGAGAAGGGCAAACCCCATTCCATCAATAGCTAATTATTTGGTTTGTTTTAGGTCACAGATATTTAGAAGCAGGAATTAACTATAAAGCCTAAGGTTTAAAATGCCTATCTGATTATAAAAGCTAAGATGAACGAAGCACTTATCACTTGGAGTCTACAACTAGTATTTTGGGAAGGACACGACAATATGTGTATGGGTTGGGAGTGGATAAACTCAGTCCAATATATTCAATTCCTTAAGATGGGAAGATGAGAAAGTGGAAAAATGTCATTTATCTTAGCTTAAAAGTGGTACTTAGCAAACACGGGTACTTAGCAAACACAGGGAAATGAAGCATGACGTTGTCCAGGCTGCACTCTGTGGATGAGGCCTCCCCCACTGTAAAGTTTGCAGAAGTTGTCCCTGCCACAGTCTACAATTGTTCTGCTTAAGTAATCTCAGACATGGCATGATTGACTGAATGCTGTTCAGTACGTACACCCCCTGAAAGACCATATAAAGCTGATAGTGGCTTGTATACACTCTGATAGAAATTGAAGGCAGAGATGTATGTTTTGACAAATGAAGCTAAAATAGGAGGTGAAATCAAAGCTGGACATAATGTTATTATTGTCCAAAAACAGATACCAGAGAGATGCATTTAGATATCTTTTATGTTATTAATACCCAGGGGAAGAGTAAATCTAATTTTGAAAGCATATATCACTATAGGTGATTATTTCTAAAATTGTGTTTTATTTTATCTTGTTAAATAACTCCATCCCTTTGCCTTGGAGAAATGCTTTACTCAGATACTTGGAGGCAAAACTTATAATCAGTATTAAAATAGAATTGTGCTTTTTGGTTTGGCTTTGGATATTAAAAGACATAGAAGATCTCTGCTGCAAATCAGTATTTGGCAGAGGTTGGGCATAATGAAATAGAATGAACAAGTTTTATTTTCTATTTTTCCTTCAATATTTAACTTTTGATTGTGGTTCTTTGACTACAGACAGAGGCATAATGATACCTCAAAGCACACAAAGTCTTAAAGATGTGGTATTAAACTGCCAGAAGCTATAAAGAATAAGGGAAATTATACCTTTTGCCTTTGAGTCTAGTAAACCTCAATAAAACTGATTTGAGCTTTAAATTGCTTAATAAAACTTTATTTTAGTTCTTCAGAAAACATACATTACGTAAGTGGCTATCATGACATGAACAGAGATTCAAAATCTATGATGATCAAGATAAGGAGCTAAACAAAATGACTTGTTTCTCCTAACTTTTTTTTGAGTTCAAGAATCTTGTGCCCAAGTGTTGACGACAGGTGTAGCCAAGGGAACATATGTGACAATATGATGGTTGAAAAAAAATAAAAAATCTACCACCACCACTAAGACACTGGGATGGCAAAAACCCTGTTCTGGAATGTTTGCTTCTAAAAATTGCTTAATAAAACCTCTACCCTTCTTCAACCAAAGGTTTTTGGTGTTGTATGTCTTTTCAGCAACAAATCCAGCTACATTTTTTGAAGCTGCTCAAAAAATATTCCCCTTTTAAAATGTACTCCAAAGAGTAGGCAAAAGAAAAGAATAAAGAACCTCCCTCAGCAAAATGTTCCACGAATGACTGGAGAAAAGTGTCATTTGATTGGTAGTTCCCTAAGGATTTTGAAATAAACTCATATTTTATGCATACTAATGCACACCCTATTAACACAAAATGGTTGTCTTCTACAGAATTACCACCAGGGGGCCACCTACTCTTATCCATTCAGATCGACAGACCAACCTGAGCTCTTTGTTTCTCCCTTATTTTTACTTCTTTTTCTATTAACTTCTGCCTCTGGCTTGTTTCTTCCTGCAATCGTTTTTCCAGGATTTCTCGGCGTCGTTTTTCTTCTTCCAGGGCTCTTTTTTTGGCTTCCATTTCCCGTTCCTAAATATCACATATAACAATGATTATTTTAAGGTACACTGGTTATTCTTGAATGGCTCCAATTAATACAGAAAAGAAAATTCTCACTAAACAATTCATGGTTTGTAGTCTAGAGTCTCTTGAAACCCTGACTAAAGCAACCCATAATCATCTCTGGTACAGCTTTTAAAATCATAATATGCACAAATGCAACCACTGAGTTTAACTAAATAATTAATTTTTTGTCCTCAGTGAAAATATTCAATTGCTTCATATCAATGTCGACAACTCTACTCTCCCATTTTTTTAAAAAACCTCAGAAACTTTGACCTGACACTAGTCATGAGATTTAGCCTTTCTTTGACTGCCGTCTTCTGACTGCAGGCCGTGGGTCTTTACAATTCCTGTTGTTGCTCTGTAGCTTCCTGGCTGAAGGTTGCAGAGGAAGCACATGAGGAAGTTAGAAAGGAAAGGAGGTGCCTTTTAGTCAAGGCAGGATGCAAAGGCATTTGGGGGGATTCCTAAGGAAGTTCCGATTCTAGCTTGAATTACAGTCACAACAACATGGGATTGTAAATATTACAATAGTGCAGTTAGCACAGGCTAGGAAGGAGAAAAAAGTGCATAACGACTTGACATTCTTCCTTATTCCTTGGCAGGAACACAGCATAGCCATCAAAGAAGAAATACAATTCAAAGCATTCATTTTAGTCTATGTCAGTATATATATATTTCAAGTTGTGAAAAATTGTAGTGCAGTCATGAGCCGTAGAAATCATCTCTCTAAGCAGTGGTTCTCAACCTTCTTAATGCTGCCATGTATTTTCATTGTTACAAAGGGGTTGCAACCCACAGGTTGAGAACTGCTGCAAGACCTTTGCTTTTCAGATAAGAAAAGGATGCTGAGAAAAGTTAAGTGATTATATCCCAAGATCACCCTGCTTACTAAGACTCATTGAGGAGGAACATTGCCTGATGGCAAGTACAGGGCTCCCCACACTGGCATGTAACAGACCTCCAGCATGAGATATTAAGCTTACCCTAGATTCAAGTAGTCGTGTCTTTTCTGCATGAGCCTGCTTCAAAAGTCTCTCCATTTCTTCTATTCTGGCAATATTTGAAGTGCTGGCACTGGATCAAACACAAAAGCCTTTTAAGAATATTTGTTCAGATTGATAAGTCTCTTTAATATGCGTATGTGCGCGCACACACACAGCATGAAAGGGATTGCATGATAAAATCCAAGCATATACAATTTAAAGGATGTTACTTATCAGTCATTCGTCTGAAGAGGCAAATCAATTCAACTTTGAAAACTGCAGGTGACCATGACACCTTGGTTTAGGAGCCAAAATATAGGTAAGCAAAATAACATACATAAACCAACATATGCTGGTTTGTTTAGCTAACATAAACTGCCTTACTCACAAATAAACCAAAACCCAAATATTACAAAGTGTCATTTCTAAGTGCTTCTTCCAAAATCTTAAAAACAACCGACTGTGGGAGTCCTTCCCATTAGTTTAATGATTTAGAGATATTAGACCAACAAAACCATCACCAAAGTTCTATATAAATGACACCAAACATTTGAAGTCACTTTATTCGGCTGGGGAATAAGTGTTTACCAACTGCTTTTTGTTGTGACTTTATACATCTAGACATTTTATTTCCTAAATGATCCAAATTAAAAAATGACCTTTCCTATAGGTGCAATGCTGGCCTGTTTGGTAAGTAATGCTCACCCACCATACCAAAGAGGAAAACATACAAAGGGAGTCAAGAGTGCAAGAAGAAATTATGGGAAAGACATCATAAGAGTGAAGGAAAAGACTAAAGGGAGCACAAGTTACCAGAACAGTTAGGAAAACTAAAAGCGGAAGAGAAGAACGTGGAAATGTTTACTGCAAAGCTGAAGTGTTTATTTTTCACTTGCTTACATTTTGACTACTCTGAAAAAGAAGGACTGTGGCCTGGGTCAAAATTTATTTACTCTGGTGTTTCAGCCATGGACAGCCAACGCTGTTGCAGGTGTATGGTCATTTAAATACCTGTCCTTTTTTTTTTTTCTTTTTAAGACAGAGTCTTACTCTGTCACCCTGGGTAGAGTGCAGTGGCATCATCATAGCTCACAGCAACCTCAAACTCTTGGCCTCAAGCAATCCTCTTGCCTTACCCTCCCAAGTAGCTGGGACTACAAGTGCCTGTCACAACACAGTTTTTCTATTTTTAGCAGAGACGGGGATCTCACTGTTGCTCAGGCTGGTCTTGAACTCCTGGACTCAAGCAATCCATCTGCCTCAGCCTCTCTGAGTGTTAAGACTACAGGTGTGAGCCACCACACCCCGCAATGCCTATCTTCTTTATCAGACTCTTAAGGACAGACAGGCTTTCACATATATGGGATTCATGTGTGTTAAGACATATTCAAATAAAAATCAATTCACGACAAACCTATTAAAAGTAAATAAACAGAGCTCTATGGGTTACAGGTAATTATTAACATAGTATCCTCAAATTACATTTTTGATAAAATTTAAACCTGAGATAGTTCAAACCTATGGCTAATAGTTTTACTAAAGCGATAAATGACCACAGTATCAGGGCTTACATACAGTTTATCCTAAAATCAGTACTGCCAGCCCCAGTACAAAACTTATCTATGGAAGAGAGCAATACTTAGGAATACTGGATCCTTACAAGCTTAGCAACTAGGCCGTACTTCTGAGGGTTACCTTGGGCCACATTTTAGCCAGGTGCTTTCTCCTATGAAAGAGAATAAAATGGCCATACCTCCTCCTTATTTCAATTAGCTGTTACGGGAACTACAAAAGGGTAAATTTTGTTCTTTCCAGCTAGCAAGAGCTCAAGAAAAAAAATCTTTAATTTTTGTGGAGTAACTTTTATTTCCCATGCATTGAGAATACCTGACTTCATGGGTAGGAAAAGGAGAAACTTCACTGGCCCAACTCAGAAAGACAAAGACAAGAACATAGGCCATGTGACAGCACAAAATTGTATTCTTATTCTCTAGTGTTGTTTGTGACGTCAGATATATACATGTTATGTCTCCAATTAATTTGGAAGTAATTTGAATTTCACTAAGTTTCACATCTTAAAACTCATTAGTTAAGAAAAACTATCAATAGCATAACCCCCATTTAACCCTTTTTTTCATATAGTCAATGTTTATTTAGATTTCATTGCTTATCATTTTCTTGGCTTACTTGTCTTCCCAGCTTTACTGAGTATACATATACTTGACAAATAAAAATGGTATATATTTACCATGTACAACATGTGTTGACATATGTGTACATTGTACAATGATTACCACAATCAAGATAATTAACACATCCATTACCTCACACAGTTACCACTTGTGTATGTGAGCATTGTGGTGAGACACACTTACCACTTAATTCTTTCTACAATAGCATTATTGATCATTTCCCACAGTTGCTTCGCGTAGCACTGGCCCTGTGGTGCTAAGCAGTCACAGATAACCAATCCCTATGGTTAGAAATTTCTGACTAATAGTATTTATTTCATTGTGCCACCAGCTCTCTGAATGTCAAAAAACTGAAGCCAAAGCAGAAAATGCCTATAAAAGATCAAGTGTAAAGGAGAGGAAAAAACAGGCATTTCTCTTCTGTGCCACCATTTACCTAAAAAAAATCATGAGACTCTAAGATATGCTTTTAGTTATTATTATGATGGAACATAATGTGATGAACATTAGCATAGCAGTTAATAAGGATCTAATGTTTGGAATGTGTATTGTGACAAAGCATCCTTAATTGGAAATTTCTTGAAGATTGGTAGAAGAAAGAATAAAGGACTAAAGAATTTGCTTTGCTTAAGATTTCTTTAAATTATGCATTAAAATACCCCAAATTATAAGTCTATTAAAGAGGTAATTCTATGCTGCAACTCCAGTGGTATAAACTTGGTCTCATGGTTTATTATGTCACAAAAAGCCGTTTGTAGAATTATAGAATTACTCAGAGCTGTGGGTACATCTGCCCTTCACTTTTGGATAATATATCATTTTTGTGACTACTGGAAAGTTACATGAGTCAGATAATGTTTCTGCTTTGTCAGCATCATTTTTTACACTGTAAACAAACATAATTCTCAGAAACTAGGACTTTGGGTCTTAGAAAACAGAGTCAATTCTGCATAAAATCTCCATTCTGCTAAAATTATTGAATCGGTTTACAGAATAGTAATCTGAATGCCATCTGCATTGGTACTTATTGTTACTATTGCCATTATTAATTGACTAAGCCCTAACTTTGTGCTCATTCATTGAAAAGGCATAAATATTGAGAATTGATCATCCTCTCCGTCTATAAGCTGTGAGGGGTATCAGGAGAAGAACATACAGGGAATTGGGTTGGATCTAGATGCCAGCTTCAGGGGTCTGACTTTATTAACAGGTAGTGGGGCATCATCAAAGCTTTGAAAGAGGAGACATATTATGGCCAAAATTATAATTTAAATATGCCCTTGGCTCTAATTCCCTTTACTTGCCTCAAGGTAGGAATAGAAATGTGAATCATTGAATCCTTCAAAAAATTTTAATATGAGGTGGCACCTGTGGCTTAAAGGGGTAGGGCACCGGCCCCATATGCTGAAGGTGGTGGGTTCAAACCCAGCCCAGGTGAAAAACTGACAAAAAAAAAAAAAAAAAATTAATATGCTGAATAAAAACCTTCCTTTTAATAAAACATGAGTAAGAACTCCTTCAAAGTTCTGACTCTGTTGAAAATTATTTTTATTTAATCAAAAGCAGTGTGAATGAATCTTACAGTCAATCAACAGAAGCAAATCAATTTTGACACGCAGAACAAATGAGAGCTCAAGTGGAAAGAAACAGGGTAAAGGAAGGAAATGGACTATATCATGTCTGACTGTCCAAGTCATATAAGATACATAGAAACTAATTTCAAAGGTCATCATGATACCCAATCCTCTTCTGAGACTTTTATGTCTCAAAAATTTGGGTTTATGCATGTACACAGTTCCAAATTGATGGCTTTACTTTTTGGAACCAGCAGGCTCTTTTTCAAACCAGAAAACTTACCCATAAATAAATCCTACCTAGAGATATTGTCAGGTGAGCAAGCAGAGATGCTGGTCTCCATGCTGTCAGAGCTGTCTAGGCTCAAAGTATCAAAGGCCTGGTCCTTGTAGCTGTGATCTGGGTAATGGAAACTGTTCAAATAGACATTTGATTCAGATGCTGTGCGGTTGTAAAATTCAGATTTCTGCCTTTGTCCTTCACTCATCTGTTGGTGATTATAACCTAAAGAAAGAGCCATAAATATGTTAATATGCCTCACTTTTCAGTCTTAGAACCTTGTAAGTCTACAGACTCAAGCTGTCAGCCAGAAACATTTGCATGTAAAACTCGGTCCTTGGTCAAATTTGTTTTAAAGCCAAGAAGATCAAAGAAACATCATGCTGAGAGCAAGCAAGAGTTTCAAAGAAGTGGTTTGCTGAGTGATCTTACTTGTCAGTGGGAGCACTTGGCACCTTCCTATGCCATCTCTACATTTTAGCACAACTGAGAATAATACATTAACACACACACAAACACAAAAGAAACAAAGCACAGCACGCTGAAGGTCCTGAAGCTTACGAAAATAGCTGTGTCCAAGTAAAGTTGACTCCTAGTGACAAGCAACACCAGGATTCTAAGGCAGTGACTTTTCAATCTGGTCACAAAACAGCAGGTGAATCTGTCATGTGTAGGATTTGAGAAACTTGTATCTCGCACCATCACTAATGCTTTTATTCTGGTTCAGATCAAATTATGCATTTTGTCTCATTCTCTCTCTCTTTTTTTCCAGTTTTTCTTATCTTCTGAACTTATTTTAAACATTCAGGGTCAACAATTCTGCCAGTGATTATACTCCTGATTATTTACTTACAGATCTCTTCTTTTCTTTTCTCATCTTAATCAGCCTTCAGCTAGCTGGTGATAACCTCATCTGCAAACGCAGCCATCAGCAGGACCAAAAGCACCATAACTAAGAGGTTTCCTCCTCACTCTGGTGCCTGGTCAGCTGGCACGTTAGGCTGCTGGTATGTACCTTGTGTTATTGCTATGAGCTTGCTCTTTGATAGCTGATTTGGAGTATCACAAATACATTTTTCTTCTTTTCGATTCCCTATTTATCATATACCCAAGAAGCAGTCATCAGACTGATAAACAAATTCCATAATTCATTAAAAAACATTTCTCTAATCTGTACTATAGTTTGTAATCTCTTTCTCCTTAGTAAGAGAAACATCTACCTGAATAGTTTCCATTACCCAGGGAGCTATTACCAGAACTATTAAGAGTTTACAACTGGGCCATTTGAATTTCTCCTCTTTTCTTGTGCTCTACCTACTTTTCAATGAAGCTTTTAATTATTAATGAAATGGTCAAAAAGTAGATAAGAAGGCCAAAGAAGGGAAGTAATTCTAACCAGCTTCCTCAGCTGTGGATTAAACATTTCCATTTAAGAACAGAAGACACATCCGTATGTTCTGACAAAGCACTATATGCCCAAAGTGTTTGTAAAATGATTTTAGTTTCATTTAGAGTTTTCATGCTGTAAGTATTTAGATCAGTTTTAGATCTAAGTGAAAATACATTACAGTAGAACCTCCATAGTTGACCACCTCCCTACATTGACCATCTCCTGAGTTGACCTAATTTTCATAGATTGGACATGTACCACATGTGCTGAGATCTAGTTCCTTATGTTAACCACCTCCATACATTGACTAGTTTGTTATAGTCCCTTGGGTGGTCAACTTACAGAAGTTCTATTGTATTTCAGATTAAGGCATTTCAAGAAAAATAAGTTTTCTTAACGTAATCTGCCATTATAAATTATAAATATATATTTTTTTAAAGCCACATTATTACCTAGCTAAGAAAAGATGCAAAACATAAAAACACACTATGACTTGCCAGAATATTAATTGCAATGATTAATGTATTAATCATTAAATGAAGCTAGTGCATTCATATGTGCAAGTCTTTTTTAAAGAAAGATAAAAGTAATTCATTACTCAAATCTTTACCTTTGATACTTGAACTTTTAGAATTACCGATTGCTCCTTTTAAGTGGTTTCCAATTATTCATTAGGAAAGGGACAAAAAAAAAAAAAAAACCACCAGAAATTATTTGCAAAGGTCACACATGTATATTCTCTTATGATTTCAAAAAAGTCTTGTGGCATAGAAAACTTTCCCATTGGCACAGACTACATGGAAGACCTTTCCTTATTTTAGCATGAAAACCAAATCCTTACAATGCAGCTATATAATTTAAAACATACAAAAATTAGCTCCCTGGCAATGACATGTGCCACAACCTCTTCCTCTCCTGAGTTTTTCATGTTGAGGAAAAAACAAACCTTACAAGGTAACTAACACCCTCTCGGCAAAACAGAAAAGAGGCTGAGCATATTTCTTCTTTTCAAAGCAACTGTATGCCTTGCTCCTCTGATTTTCTGCATTTTGTTTTTGTTTCTGTTTTCAAAAGTATCACAGAATAAGAAAAGAAACTTATGACCTTCAAGTGAGGGAGACAGTAAACTCACTCCAACTTCTCAGATGGTCAGGCAGGGATAGCTGCCTCGCAATGTGTGCTGTGCTAGGGAGCACTGTGGAGGTTTGACTCTATGCCTGAAAGAATCTTCCAGTCCTTCTGGTGGTAGGATAAACACTTTGCACTTTCATGGCAGCTTAAATGAAAAAGCCAGAGGCTAATGAACACATCTTTCCCCAAACCGGATCTTCATTTTCCATGGACCCAAAGTTAAGTGGGAGTGTTCACCTTGCAGAGCTGCTCACTTCTGCCAACTGGCAAGACTTCACTGATCACAATGAACCCAACTGTCACCCTGCTGAACAAATCCAAAGAAAATAAGTTACCCCTGTAATGATAAATAAGGGCATGGGCCTCTCTCCTGTGGCCATGGAATTGTACCAGTGTAATTCCAAAGAGCTGGTTCTGGGACTCAGGCTCTGGCCTGGCCCTCCAAAGGCATAGGTACTTTCGATAGAGGAAACACCACAGAAGATCAAGGTGCTGATGGAGGATGACCTAGTAGGAGGCCCAAGAAAAACTCCTTGCACAGAGAACGGGCACCAGAGTAGCTGTAAACTGGTCTCAGCCATCGATCAGGAAAGGAGACACAGACATCCTGTTCACCATAATTTATCTTAGATTTATTTTCTTTCTTTTTTTTTTCCCCTTTCCTTTCCTTTCCCTTCCCTTTCCTTCCTTCCTTCCTGACAGAGTCTCACTTTCCATACTAGAATGGGAATATCAGCCTAACTTACAGCAACCTCGAACTCTTGGTCTCAAGCAATCCTTCTGCCTCAGCCTTCCAAGTAGCTGGGACTACAGGCGCCCACCACAACACTGGCTAATTTTTCCATTTTTAGTAGGGGTAGGATCTCGCTCTTGCTCAGGATCCTGAGTCAAGGGATCCTCTTGCCTTGGCCTTCCAGAGTGCTAGGATTATAGAAGTAAGCCATTGTGATGGGCTTTACCACAAATTATTTTTATCATTATTTATTTAGCATGTGGATGTCATGAAATTAAGAGTCATTGAGTAAATTCATTTTTTCATCGTAAGTTCCAACTATTTTAGTGGCTACATAAAGAAGTAGAATGCATCTATTTTGGGGGGAGGGGCAAAGAAACCAGATTGGGAAAAATGAGACTTTCTCAACCCTGAGACTATTTGGGTTTTGTTTTTGTATTTTAATTATGCAGCAAGAATAACATTCAGTAGTGGGAAAAGCACTAAAAAAGGAAAAATGACTTTGAGAATGCTATAAATCCTTTCTATCCAGATAGAAATAACTGAAGGGGCAGTTAAGGTTTATAAAGTAACACCTGATAATACCTAAGCCTTGTCACCAATCATTGCACATACAAGAAAACAAAAGCAAATCAGATTTCTTCACTGTCTGGAAAGGCCCAGACACCAAATGAGCAAGGCCCATTTATTAGTATAGTCGAACCTCCATAGCTGACCACCTCCCTACCTTGGCCACCTCCTTAAGTTGACTTAATTTTCATAGACTGGGTACTATGGCCTAATTAGGCCACATGTACTAAAGGATAATTCCTTATATTGACCACCTTTCTACACTGACCAATTTGCTACAGTCCCCTGGGTGTTCAACTTATAGAGGTTCTACTATATTTTTAATGCTGAGGTCCATAGACTCTGGCTAAGTCTATGAATTCTCTATGAATTCTGGAAAGTCCCTAGCGAATTAACGATTGTGGGATATGCATAGTCTTGCAATTAAATCCCCAATGTGTGTTATGGACCTTTAAATGATTATCTAGGTCTCAATATAGAAGATGAGATGACTTAAAATTATGACCTAGGTTTAACCAGGATTTCTGACAGTTCAGCCTATCATAGCTCACCTGCTGAGGAATTCATTCTTCCTAATGACAGTCCACAGCCAGAAGGTGGTGGTACAGGACAAGTCAGGAATGAAGGAGGAGAATAACAGAGAAAAGGAAAAAAATACAAGATCAAAAAGGATGACAAGGGGACAGAAAAAATATACAACACTTGAGACATGCAATCACTGATGGTGTTAGTAACAATACCAGATTAACAAGGTATGATGCTCACATTTTCAGATTAAATCTAAGTTTACAGAGGAAAACTCAGGAAGTTAAAAAAAATTATGATACATGCATAATTAGTAAAAAAAAAAAAAAAAAAATCTGCTACAGGAAAAAGAAGAATCATCCACACATATTTGTCAACCAGAAAATAGGAAGTATAAAAACCAGATTCTACCTATATAACAATTCTTTTTCCAAACAGACAGTAGCAAATAGTTCAGGTTTGTAAAAGGCCATTCAATTATTTGAAGCACAGTCCATCAAACTATAACAAGCTCTCTAACATCCTACCTCTTTACCACCTAGCCACAGTAGCATTCGTCTTACTTATTCAAGCCAGTCATTTAAACTGTCCTTATCAACTAGGCCTAATGGAATAAGTAATAGGAGCTTCCTAAATCCTTCCTTCCTCCCACTGTAGCCTGCCTTATTTATAACTGGCCTCAATAAGGGAGAAACACCATGTTTTACACTTAGCTCATATACATCACAAAGCCCACACTTCTCTTTATATAGCTCCTAAGTCTTACAAAACAATGCTTCTGTCCTGCTCATGTTTCCTGCAAGGTCTGACCTTGTCATAAAAAGCCCAAACAAAGAGGGTCATGCAGCTGCCTGTGAATGAACAGCAGCTGCACCAGGCACTGTGATTCTTGCAAATGTGTAACAATTTTTCTCTATTGTGCAAAGAGAACAATCAGTAGACTAAAAATCCACCACTGTACAGTTTTAAGTCTGATCATTTCTTAAAGATGACTTGACAATGACCTTTCAATATTTGCTGGAAACAAAAACACCACACAAGGAGGTTGTCATACCTTTCTTGGACTTTCCTGCATTTAACAGAAAACAAAAGGACAAAGATTTCATTCACTCTAGAGCTTACAAAGGAATAGGTCACAAGTTGTTCAAAAGCCAAAAACCATTGCAACTTCAGGAGTTGAGTTTCTTAGGTCTCTCCTTTAAACTGCTCCCAGAGTTCTTTGTTCCCATGACTCACATTGTCAGTTCTATTAAAACAGTGCTGATTGAGTAAGGCTCATACTTACACCATCATCCTTGATGTATCCATTACGAATAGCAGCAAAAAAATGGTGTATTTAAGTTAATTGTGTAAGTTTAAAAAATTATAAAGCCTATTACATAAATTTGAGTTAATGTGTTAAGTACGTTTTTTTTCATAAACCATAGAAATTTATTTCTATTTGCTATTTTAATGATGCCAACAAGTGCTAGTGAAACAATTCTAAATGAAATTATGATACAGCCCTCCTGGCCTTTGTGGACAATCTATAGGGGCTATGTAGAAAATCCTGCCAAGGTCAAAGTCTGCTATGGCTCTAAGAACCATAATTCCCAACTACTCCTCAAAGAGCTCCCCTCACATGACACATCTCTTTGAATCAACACATGTATACGGTGGTTCTCTGTTTACTCAAAAGCTGCCTCATCAGTGTCACATCAAACTCTTTGAGAGGTTCACCATAGCAGAGAAAGACTGAAGTTGAAGTCTTCTTAGGTGTGTCAAAAACATGTCAGTGAAGAACAAGAACACAAAAGATAAATCAAAGACAAAAGATTTAGCAGAAGGCACATCTATAATGTGGCCTAAGGTTCAGTTTTCCTCTATGAAATTAGAATAGGTATTTCCATTAGTTGGGAGGAAAAATTTCCATTAGTTAGAATAAAAATAATTAAACCCTCCTTCAGTTTCACCACATTCTCACAAGAATCCTCTTACATAATAATGTTCACGGCTCTTGCTTTTTACAAATCTAACTTTTTAGTACAGGGTCTAGTTTTTCTTACTCTTTATTTTAAGAAAGTACTTTCAACATGGGGTATGATAATTTGTGATCCCACCCTCTTTCCCAAAAGCTCTCCCTTCCCACGAACCACTGTCATCCATGAAGCACATGAGTATGCTGCATGGTCTTTCTTGATGTTGTGGCCAAGCGAAGTGATGATGTCTTAAGCCAGTGGGAAAATACATTTGAAAAGTCTATCACTATTACAAAAAAATACTACAACAGAAAATGGACTTCACCTATAAGCTAATGGTGATAAATGAGAGCCAAAAATAGAAAGACTGTTTTTTCTTTATTATTTATAAATATCAAAAGGTATTTTAGCTTACTAAGAAATTACAGCAAATAAAATAGAGATGTTCAATCAAATGTACTTGATTCAAATATTATCAGTGTAAGCCTTTCTTACATATTATAAATCTCGTATGAATATCACAGCTATTAACTCTTAAATCCCTTTTAGTAATGATCTGAAAACTTCATTCAGGGGATATATATCACATATATGCACATGATACACATCTCGTGTATACATATATCTAAACCAATATATGTATATATGTGGGTATATATATATATAATTATATATACGTATATATTATTTTTCCCCTGATGAGGAATCAGTGATTATCCCCTACCACCACTAGCAGAGAGGCTGAGCAATCAGAATTGAATTCCAACCTGCTTAGCGGGCAGTGTTTCAATCCCATCAATGCATGAGTGTACTTGGAGGCCTACAGCCTACCATCCCATTGGCATTCCCATTTATATCCTGGGTATACTGCCACATTGCACTTATCACATTTCATTGAAATCATCTGTTAAAAGTCTTTCTTCCTCACTAGACTATAAACACTTCAAAGGTAAGGCTCATGGCCTTCATTTGCATTCTTGGTATGTAGCACCATGCCTGCTTCAGAGTTAGGGCCAGTATAAATGGTTGATCTAAACTACTGTGTTAACTAACACAAGAAATCTAATCCTCTCATCAAGAAGCTTACCTTTGGAACTTTATAGTAATTTCTTCTAGCATCACAAAGACAATTTGAGAACATCATTTTAAATGCAAAATATTACAAAGAAAATATGCCAGGAGTCAAAGTCTACCTGAAACCTAAAAAATACATAGTATAATATAACAGCTCAAACCTATGTTAAAAGGCCCACGAGACTTCTGCTCTGGGCCAGTAGTGCTATATTTACCACGTCAGCTCAAGAATTCTTTAGTACAAGTTTCTTTCAACCTAGTGGCTCAGCCATGACCCAAGTGAGTGATCTTGGCTAAGTGCCCTGGATCTTGGTGGTCTTTCTCTTTTTTTTGCAATTAATCAAATGGGTAGGTTTGTAATTCTCTGGGCCTTTCTGAAAATTCTATTGAATCTATAAATTAGAACATGTACATTTAAAATGTACTAATTACATGCACAAATAGGGAAAATCACCTCGATAACTTTTATTACAATAAGGAGATATATACATATATAGTATATGTGTGTGTGTGTGTGTGTGTGTGTGCACATGTATCCCTATCCCTCCCCAAAGGGGATACATTAACAGTAAAATTTAGGACTTTGATTAATCCCCCTCTAACCAATCACCCCTATTCTCATTCCTGCCCCCTGAGGAAGTCAATACTTAACAAAAGACCATGAGATTTGATTTGAAAGGCATGTACCTCTGAGCATCCTCCGAGACTCGGAGTCTTTGGTCATAGTTGCCAGCGAGTGAGGGAGCACACTGCCGCAGCTGTTGCTCTGTCCTAGGGGCAGGTGAGCCTGTGGGAAGCAGGAGGGAATACTTTAGGCAAACTGCAGGCCAAATGACACTTTAGAACATGGCCACATCCATATTTCTAAAGCTCCTATCTAACTACAAAGGGCAGGGGACGTAGGTCTTTGCACTCCATTTATTAATACTAAATGGTAAATGCCAGTCACCGTCACTCCCAAGAAGCTCCACAGCAGTTTCAACATGACAGTGCTTCCTTCAACAGCAGCAATTCTAGAAGTGAAGACAGTTGGGGAAGACACTGTCCAAAATGATCTCAGAGAATGACTGAAAGTTCTTCGTGCATAACGAGTAGAAGGCAGGTGCCGGGTTAAGAATACATGCACACCATGCAAAAGGATGGAGAACATCTATGCTTGTTACAGATGCATCAATTTCCACCTACCCCCAGTTATTTACTAGGCTGAAAACTAGAGAAACCTATTGAAACCCTAGTGGTTTTAGCATTCTTTTTAAATAGCAAAGTCCTTCATGTGAATGAAATATACTCGAAACACCAATGCATAAAATACATTAAAACAAAATTACTTTGATTAAGGGCAGAAAAGGGCTCAAAAGTCTGTTGCATTCAAAATCCCCTTCTCACGGGCCTCTTCCATTTCTGCAATGACCTTTCAGGCACATCAGTAGCATGTGAGGGAGGGCTCAGGCATCTAACTACCTAGATTAACGTTCCAGCTCTACTATGTACCGACTGAGGGCTCTTGCATTGTCACTCAGTTTCATTACCCCTCAGTTTATCCATCATCCAATTGGGATAATAATTAGTACCTCTATTCCATAGTGTGGCTGGGTTTTAAAATGAGCCAATCCACATAAAAAGCTAGGCACAGTGTCAGGCACATAGAAATGACTGATTATTATTAATTGCAGTAATTCCTGGGACCCCGAGCCCACGTCCCGCCTGATTTCCAGGTCTGGGATGCAGCCGCAGGAGTCCATCATGTCAGTGAATGGCACCACCACCTGTGCTCAGTGGCAGAAAATGCTCCGGACCATGTTCTTCGGCCCCAGAGCATACAATTCCCAGTGTCCTCTGACTAGGATAGAAAATGCAATTTAGTTATGACGTCTGCCTAACAAGCAAATTTAACAGTTTATATAGCATGTTTTCCTTTGAGGCCTTCGCGTGTTGGTCACTTTAATGATAAGAAGACTCACAGAACGTGAAGCCCGTGGTTCCTCCCGTGTCCTACCTTTGGGGCGGCACTTCTCCCCATAGTAGCACTGCTGAAATGTGGGGAGATGGAAGGTGTGGTTTTCTTTCGAGGCAAAGTGTCACTCAGATAGAGGCCTTCTTTATGTTGTTTTTTCCTTTCTTCCAGACTTCTAAAGTGCTTTAAATGCAAATGTAAAGCAAAATAGCAAAACTTGACTAACTGAAACAGGTCACTGAAGAAATGAAGAATTAATGCATTTACAAAGAAGCTTTGGAATTTTAACCCAATATCAAAAGGAAAAATTATTCAACTTATTATACTGTGTTCACTAACAAATATGAACTAGCATTTGATTGGATATTAGATACTACAAGAATTTGGTATTGAACCTAGAAAAATTATTTGAGATCCACCTTTCACTTCTTTAGTGTCTGCTGCATTGGGGCCTCAGGAAAACTTACAAATTATTACGATGGGTGCCGTGTAGGTGGCAGAACAGCCAGTGGGCAAAGCAAGTAAGCAGTTTCTCCCCTTGTCTGTCTGGACAGTTTTGTGTGATGCTACAGCTCCCAGTATGACAAGTAAAAGAAGGAGGAGAAGGGAGAAGATGAAGAGAAAGAACAAGTAACAGGGAAATTGTTTGAAAGTTGCAATAATACTCCAGTCATACAAACATACTCCAAATCCACATAAAGTTTCCATATAAGGCATCTTCTTAGGTTACTTTATTTAAAAAGATCTTGGCCAAGGAGCCTTTACTGTAATCCTTCACATTTGAAAATCCTCTGCTTGACTATTTCATTTTTGTGACAGATTTCTAAGGCAAGATTTTTGCCAATTGAAACTTGTCAAGTTTTTCTTGGCCTTCCCCCAAATATGTCTTTACTAGTCAAGTGATTTCTTAAAGGTTCTTTGAGTTTGATCGTTTTAATACTAAGGTGAGGCTTTTTTAATACATAAAAATGAATGCCAATCTGAGTTAGTAAATGTATAAACAGTCCTCTAACATGCCAATCATGAAAAATATCTGCACTTTTAACTTTAAAATTATTTGTTTATACTAGCTAATATTTATTAAGAATTTTCTATGTGCTTGGTATAATGGTTTATATACATTATCTCATTAAATTCCTATATTAATGTTGTAAGGTGGGCACTATTATTATCCCTATATTAATATAGAATCTAGGGTGCAGGGAGGTTAAGTGAAGGTCATGTTGCTAGAAAGTGGCAGGGCTAGAATTCACAGCCAGGTCACCCACACTATGATAAGAACACTTCGTAGTCTGGCTAATGCTTCTTTTAAATAGACACCAGGACACTCAATCTTGCTCCCACTGTGACCAAATGTCATAAATTCTGAAATTCAAAACTTGACAATATTCTATAATGCCAGCTTAATAAAATAGGAAAGAAATCCCACTGAAAACATAGGATATTTGGCATAAAATAGCAGTTTTGAAAACTGATGGTTTTGCTGCTAACAATGTCTTTAACCCTGACTGAAGTTGTTGAAGCATTAAACATCACTTAGGTGATCCATATTTCACCAATTCCCTTTTATATCAGCCCAGGTAGCAGTAACCTGACAGTCATGGGGAGATATAGTTAATAAAAGGTTACGGATATTAAAGATACCTTCAAGACACTTGAAGGCTAACCGTAAAGCTGGCCAACACTGGGGGTCTAGTGACCATGACTCTTTAGGATCTTTTTGGTCAAATTCTTATAGGAATTATATTATAGTTGAAAGGGAGTCTTGAAACAAGTTTCTTTTTCTTTTTTTTCCTACTACCTCAGTAGTAATGTAAATTAAGTGCCTAAAGGTAGAGTGACATTTATGATAATAAATTATTTATTTAAAAGTATGGCCAATAAACAGTGGACCCAACGCACTACTTGAGGTTGAGCCTGGGGCAAGCTACTTAACGACACTGTGCCTCAGCCCCCTAAAATTCAATATGAAGGTAATTCTTATTTCACAGGAGTGTTAGAAGGATGAAAAGAGATACCTGTAAAAAAATGTTTAGCAAAGTTAAATAGAGAATGTTGTCTATTACTGGGGTTTCAATTATGTACAATAAAAACATTTTTGTGTCGACCTCATAACTTTTGATGCTACAGATTTTATGGTAATTCTTATGAGTATTTTGAGAAATAGCTGAGATACGCTGCAATATTTTAGTTGAATGAGAACTGAAGCATGAGGAGCGAAACTCACTCACACGTATTGTATTGAAAGCCAGGGGAGGACAACAAAGGACTCAAAATTTTGTAATGATCCTGACACCCTGAGAAAATACTAGATGTCCTTTTGAAAAAAAAACAAACGAAGGAGTATGTAACTTGCTTTTTTAGAAAAATGCCTGTGGAAAAGTAGAAGATTCCACATGAGTAACTTTGTTGTTGAGATAAAATCCCCCAACTCTACACACGGCTTCCTAATTACCTGTTGGTCTTGCTGCTGCGGATGCCTTCTGTGTTTCTTAGCTGGCAGAGGAGGAGGTGTGTCATTTAAAGGGAAAGGATCGACAGATGCGGCCATGACTTCAGGCCATGGGTCTGATGTAGGTTGAGTGACAGGATGAGGAGAAAGGGTGGAAGGAAACATAAATCCAGAACAGACAGGTGATCCTTGCTTTATAGGAGAAAGAAAAGGTACACACATGTCCACATGAAATGAAAGAATAAGACAAAGAAGTGAAATCGATAGTCTGATGGTTCTGTTTTATTCTATTTTAATTAAGACATCACACATATGGGCCTCATCTTTCAACTTAGCCTCTCGTTAAAATCCCACACCGCAAGCAACTTGGATCACTGGAAGGTATTCTAGTTTGCTATTACTGCCCCACCTCCAAATGATTTAAAAAGGCATCAACATTTACCTATATCCATACTGCAAAACAAAATGAAAGACAGAATTAAACTGAAAAGGCGATTCAAACTAACAATTTTACAAAGGCTTTTTAATTTCTAAGAAATGTAAATTAGACTACTAAGACTTAAAGAGTTTATTTCTTTAAACTTACTTCTGAGGTAGGTAGTACCACTATGTACCACAGATTTCCTGGTTACTAGAATTTTATTTGGTAGAGCAATACTCCCCCCAAACAGACCAGTCCCAAACTGGTACATTCTATAAACTCAGCATCATTCTGGCCCTTTGGCCAAACAGGTGCATTATATTTGTCTCACACACCCTCATGTTTGCTCATTTTCCGTTAACCGTGAGTGAATTTCTGACCTGAGGAAAAGCAGTGAATGAATGAAATGGCATGCCTACACACCTCTTTACTTTGTGGCTGGCTCACCAGCACAGCTGTGGCAGGCTCAGTGGCAACAGCATCAGCAGCAGCAGGGAACTGAGTGGAAGGGGATAGATTCGTGGAATTGCCACATGGCTCATTAATTTCATTTACACTGAGATAGCCCTAAAAGGAGGAATTCAGAAGTTAAACACAAAGAGAGCAAAAGCTGAGGCATGCGAGAGTATTAATGTACCCAGTACAATGGAGTTAGCTTAGAGCGGCACAGCCAGACATCCGTGGTATTATCAAATGTTTCATTAAGGGAATAATCAGCAATTAAAATGGATTTGTGGTGCTTAATCTTGAAAAAATGGCATTCCAAACATGAAGCATAATTTTTCAGATGAAATCAAGATAACCATATATTGTAAATAACTCAGCACCTTCAATTTTTTAAAAATCCAGAATTATCAGCATTCATTATGTTGATGAAGTGATACTGTCACTCCACACACATTTAAAATAATTGCACGCCAAGAAAATCTGAGATATAAAATTGATAGCGCAATCACTCACTCCCAAATTCAAGAGCCTTTTCCACAAATCTTCATTCTTAAGATTTTTTTTCCCCCCTGTTCTTTTGTTTCCTGATGAATTAAAGTGTGAGGAAAAGTGAGCTAAAAGCTAGTGGATTTCGGTCTAAGAAATATCTATGAAACAGGAATTTATGTGTAATGGAATCTAGCTTTTAGGCATCTCAACCATCTGATCTTTTCTAGCAAGACCAATGCATGCATCCTCTCTCATACACACAGAGTCCTAAGGTACAGTTGCAATTGGAGTATTGTTTAATTCAAGCCAGTTCCTCCAACTCCCAACTCTACCCCAGGAAAGAGAATTTCTAATTACCTGTAAATTCAATAATTCACTTCTGGCTTCGGTTTAGAGAAAATGCCCATAAATAAAAATATCTGAGATGCAAACATCCTAAATTTATTTTTGTGGAAAAGGCATTTGTAAATTATCAAGGCAAGTCATCATACAGACTCATTATGATTTTCAGGACACCAGTGAAAAGGTATAAAATAACATCTCTCTTTTAAAAGTGAAACTTAGTTAAATTTGACATGTAGATTATTCTATGACCTCATCAGTCCTTTCAAAAAGTGAATATAGGAAGGGCAAGATATTGTGATGCTGCTGATGAAGCAAAATTTTCAGGCTGCAAACCAAAGTTCCTACTGATGTCTTAAAATATCTTAAAACAACAAAGTGGAGAAATCCAGGCATAATTGTTTCTCAATTGACTTTATGAAGTCTTGCATTTCATAAAGGGGCATAGATATTTTGTAAAGTTTTCTAAGGTTAAACTAAAGAAAGGAAGTAGTGAACTAGGTTGTCACATTTAATTTTATCTATAGTAATGAATCAGAAAGAAAATTAACCACAAAAAATTGAGCAAAAAACTATTCTTTTCCTTGGTAGTAGACTGCTCCAAAGCCAAGATTTGAGTTCTTAGATGTCATAGATCCCACAACTTAACTAACTGCTTAAAAAATGTGGGCTGTTTCTCAAAAGTGGGAGTGCTTTATAGCAGTTAAGTTATAAATTAATCACTCCTCAAAAGAATAGAATCAAAAAGAAGGGAGAGAGAATGAGAGAACAGAAAAAAAAAAAAAAGTGAAAAAACATCATGGGAGAAAAAACACCCCCAAGTCTGCTTGGTACCTGAAAGAGAACACACAGCTCCTCAACAAGCACAAAGTTGCAGATACACAAAATAGTCAAAAAGCCAGATGTGTGTGGGACACCACCAAGTCTGGAGGCAAAAAAGACCAACTCATTAATAGAAAAGAAAAAAATTCATTCTTCAATTAGGAGTTGAAAAGAGCTTGGAGCCCATCTAATCATTTGGATGCCACAAGCTCTTCAAGCCCAGCATGACCAAAATCAACTATCTGTCTTACTATTCTTTCCTCAGTCTGCCCTATCTCAGTGAAAGGTACTCGCCACCCACCTCATTCTTCAAATTAGAATAATGGTATATGATTCCTGACCTCTCCCTTTATTTACTTCATCCCCACATACAATCTACAGGGTGTCCCAAAAGTTGCCACTAAGGTCACCCTACAGAGGGAAACTGGGAAAATTTTACAAAATATTTGCACAATATTCTCTACATGTTGGCCACCTCTTTGTAAAATTTCATAATGAGTATTTTGTATGTAAATAAGGGTATGTTTAGCTACAGTGTCTCATTTTTCCTATGTATGGCCACTTTAGGTGCAACTTTTGGAATTCCCTGCATTAGCAAAAACTGTCAACTCTACATCCAAAGTATACCCTAATCCAGCTCATTCCCTCTGCCTCTCTGCCATTACTCTATAATTGAAGCCACCAGCATATCTGGCCTACACTATGCAATTATGGCCAGACAAGTTTCCCTGCATCTCTCTTTATACCTTATGATCCAATATTCACCCAGCAGCCCAAGGTGTTCTTTCACAAACTGTCTATCAAAGAATGTCAGCTCCCTGTTTAAAACCACTTGCCCTCCCATCACAAACAAAATAGACCACATTTCTTTACCATCACACACAAGACCCATCTTGCTGACACTATGTTAAGCCACTACACTCCATTTACAACCTTCCAGTTCCATGTTCTGAATAATGGACAGAAACTATGAAACTGAATAATCTAATAAAGTCCAAGGTACATAGTCACACTTATTATTGTGATGAGCATTTTACTTCAAATACACATACCAAAAATATTTTCTATATTCCCAACTCTACTGTCTTTTTATTAGCCACTTACAAATAAAAGGGTTTGGGGTTTTTTTTGGTTACATAACTATTAATGTCTTGGAAGCAAGGTTTTTCCTTAGCTTTTTAGGAAAAAAAAATTAAATATGAACAAAACTATTTTTCTTGTGAGTCAGGGTTATAATTTTCCAAAGTAAAGTTAAAATAGTCTACTAGGGTTGCAGTGTAGTCCCTTAAGATAAGGGTAGTGATGGGAATGTGGGAAATGTTTATATTTGCAAACGGTATGTATAGTTTAATGTAAATAGGAGTTTCCAATTTAGGAAAAATTACAACAGAAGCAACAGTGGGGGGAATAGGAAAAAGAAAGAACTAGAATATCTGCTCACATGTTTGGGGGGCATATTCATGTTCTATCATACTCAGGAGAAAGAGAAAAGTAAGAGAGAAAGAAAGGAGACTGCAGGAAGGAGAGAGGAAAATTTAAGTCTCATCTTGGACTGGATCCTAAATTGTCTGAAACTTCAAGTTGATCCACAGTATGTCACTGCCCAGCAAAGTAGACAAGCACGCACAAGTGCACACACAAACTCACACACGTGTGTGTTAGGCACAAAGATAATCCCTGAAATCCTCAAAACATCAATAATGAAAGAAGGAAAACCATCATCAAAACATCAAATGTTTTTGATGATGCAGGGAAATTTGTCTGGCCATAATTGCATAGTGTAGGCTAGATATGCTGGTGGCTTCAATTATAGAGTAATGACAGAGAGGCAGAGGGAATGAGCTGGATTAGGGTATTTGACTTAATGTTTTTACTATTCAGTTAAACACATAAAACTAGGATATGTCTTCTGATTTCTAGGGCGATATGAGTAGATGTGTAAAATTACAGCTTACCTCTTTTAGGGTATTGGGGTTAACAGGAAACCCTTTCCCCCCAGAGAGGCTGGAGTATTTCTTTTCCAAATTACAAAGATTCTCCTTTTCCTGAAGGAACACAAAATCCATTAAGCTTCACATCAACCTTGAGTACAACCGAGGAACACAGGTATTTTGCTATAAGGACAAAAATTCAGAACCTCACCTGCTTCATCCATTTCGAGCCCTTCCTCCTCATGCCTGGTCAAAACTTCAAATATACAACTAAAGATCTGGCCTTCTGCTAGCTGATATGATGTATGAGTTGTTTTTAAACATCTTTAGCTATATACCTCTTCATTCATAATAAACTTTAAAGAGTGACACAATGTTTAAAAAAAAAAAAAAGTGAGTTGCTTGTGTTGAAACCTTAAAGGAAGAAGGAGCCCTCAAAGTCCTTCTCAGCCTTTATCTTTTGTATATTTTCTAAAGTCTTTTTCTTTCTTTTTTTCCCCACAGTTTCACTTTGTCACCCTGAGTATAGTGCTGTGGCGTCATAGCTTACAGCAACCTCGAACTCTTGTACTCAAGCCATCCTCTTGCCTCAGCCTTCAGAGTAGCTGGACTATAGGCTCCTACCACTAGGCCTGGCTTAAAAGTCTTTTTTCAATCCTTCTAAGTAACATATAATTATGTGCCTTCTTATGATATAATATCACAGTCCAGTGATATATTTTCTTTTGGAAACTGTGCAGTGGTAGTTTTTATGTTTGGGTCTATGATCTATCTTGAACTAATTCAGTGTTAAGCAACATTTAGGAAAAATTTTTATGGGTCACGTGTTTTATTTATTGTGGTATGATTTACATGCAGCGAAACAAATAGATCTTAAGTATATAATCTTAAGAATTTTAACAAGTAGAACAATATCCCAACCAAAAGCATTTCTGTTGCCCCAAGCATTTCCTCATGTCCCCTACCAGTCAATCTCCACCCTGTGGGCAAGCACTATTCTTACTTCTATGGCCTTCCATTAGTTTTGCCTGTTCTTTACATGAATAGAATCATACACATACTCTCTAGTGCCTGCCTGCCTGCCTTCACTTTATGATGTTACATACTTAAGTAATTCACTCTTTTTTTTTTTAGTTTTGAGGAGTATTGCATTACATAAATGCACCTGACAATTTGCTTATCCATGTTCCTATTGATGGATATTTAGTTTGTTTCTAGATTTTTGGCTATTACAAAAAAAGGTACTTTAAACAATCATTTCTAGAAATGGAGTTGCTGGGTGGTAGGGTGGGTGCACACTTAACACTCTATGTTACACACACATCAACAACACATGGCAATTCCAGCTGTTTCATGTCCTCATCAATATTTGAAATTTTACTTTTTGACTTTAGTCATTTTAGTTAGCATGAGGTGGAATCACATTGCTGTTTTATATTATATTTTCTTTGTGATGAATGGTGAGTATTTTTACCTGTGATTGGTCCTTCAGATATCTTTTTTCTTAAAAATTTATTAATGTTTAGGTATTGAGTTGTAGTCATTATAAACATATTCTGGTTACAAATCCTTTGTCATTTCCTTCTAGAAATCTTTTCTTCCCAAAGCCATGAAGGTTTACTTGCGCTTTCCACTGGAAGTTTTCTTTTCATTTTTGTATTTAGGTCATTGCTCTGTCTTGCATTAATCTATACATATGGTGTGAGGATGCTGAGGTCTATTTTTTTCCATGTTTACGCAGTTGTTCCAGAACCATGTGTTGGAAAGACTTTCCTCCCCCTACTGAATTTCTTTAGTGTCTTTGTCAAAAATTAATAGCCAGTATCATTATATGAGACTATTTCTGGACTCTGGGCTCAGTTCAGTTGATCTATATGTCTCCTGTTTGCCAGCACCGCACTGTCTTAAAAATTATAGCTTTATAGTAAACCTTGAAATTAGTACAAATCCTCCAATTTTGTTGTTCTTGTTTAAAGTTGTTTTGGCTGCTCTATGCACTTTACATTTTCAACTACATATAGATGATTACTGTTATATGTAGTAGTTATGTTCTATAATAGTGCCACAAACACAGAATTTGTGAATACTGAATCATTGCTCCTAAAAGAAATATAATGTTGGATTCCCATGAGCCTCTGGTTTTCATCAACTGATTATTACAGAACTTTATGTGGGTTTCTCTTTGATGACACCATTTTTTTTTTTTTTTTAATCACATATTGTTGATTCATTAAAACTAAACTGAAAGCCAGTGGCACTGTAACTCATGCCTGAATGAAGTTTATCTAACACCCCGCTTGCTCCATAAGGCACATCACAGCTTTTTTGCTTTGGGGAACATTTTAACAGTACTTTAGCACTTTACTTGGGAGGTATTTTTAAACAGCAAAATCGCCAACAAAATCCACAAAAAATATGAAAATACGGCAGTGAAAACCATCCACAAAAAGGATATATGTTTATAGTCTAAGAGATGAGACAAGAAGGCAGAGTGCTGTCTTGTTCAACCTCAGATGGGAATGCACTTGCTGGACAACTCAGAAAGTTCCCCCTCTGTGTATTTCTGTGAATGCACAGCCTGCAGAAGTGCCGTGAGTATTGATTCTGGGGTAAGAAATACATTTTAGTGAGTAGGCAAAAAGGCAACTATGGAATTTTTGAATAATGAGAATCAACTGTAAATTTTCATCATCATCTTGTCACTGTCTACAAAAAAACAGTCTGTTGTGATTTTAATTGGGATTAAAATGTATCTATAAATCAGTTCAGGAAAATAAGAAGCATAATACTTATGCACCACAATTTTTACAAGAAAATTATATTTTGTATACATATTAATGAGGAAATGTTACACTGTCATTGTGCTTGCCTCAAAAGCATCTGTCATTAAATTTTCTTTTGCTAAAATTTGAAAAACCACTTAAATATTATAGTCTACACTATCTAAGTTGTGCCTTTGAATAGCCCGTGAAAAGGATAAAACGGCAACATGGAGGCTAATGGCAGCAAGGTTTATTCCCATAGCAGGCAGGGGACAGGGACCAGAGAAACAGCTCCTTTCAGAGATTTCTAGGTGATAAAAACAGCTCCTTTCAGAGATTTCTAGGAAGAAGGAAGCTGCCAGGGATTGGTGTGGACTGTAGAGGCACCTCAAGTGGACTCACAATTCCTATTTCATCTCTCTTCTTAACTTAAGAATAGCTAAAAAGGAAATACCCGTTTTCACTAAGTGGGCCCATGGTACAGCCCATCCTTTCTTTAATCCTGCCTTCTGGATTAGTCTTTTTTTCACTCCATTCTGGGTCTAGCACATGTTTTTGTGATCCCAAGTGTGACATTTCTCAGGCAGTGGGCTAAATGCAGGACTTAGCTGAAATTAGCACCCTAAACTTTCATGTCTGGTGTCTTATTCCTTAAGTTACTCCAGGGACCATGTCAGAATGTTAGGCTATGACTTGCTTTTTACTGTCTTTGGGCAAAGGAATCCCTTTGCATGAAGCCACCTCAGGTGATGAGACAGATGAAGACACAGTCCTCTTGGTGAGGACAGTCTTGTCAATCCTCTAACCATACAACCTAGAGTGTCTACTTACTGGATTGAGTCAAACTATCCCATATGACATTTGCTAAGAAGGCCTACAGATAATTGCAGTTCACAACATCAGAGCAGCTGAGTCGAAATATTTGACAGTAGTACATGGTATGAACAGAATTTTCCTTAAGCCTACCCTAAATTGGTAATATATTTTAACTATTCGATGGAAAATATGACTTTGTTTTTTTTTAAAAGGAAGAAGATCAAGAAAAGAATAAAATACAGATTTTCCATAGCTTAGACTTCTTCAATGTAGAAAAAGCATGAAGAGAACATTCTTGCTGTTTTCTGGATTGCATTTAATTATTCTGAGTTTTCAGGTCATTTATGTGGCGAGTTAAGTAAAAAGCTATACAAAAGTCTTCTTCAAAATTAGAACTTCTCCAAAATTAGAACCTAAGTTTTATTGCAGCCAGTGCTGAAAAGAAAATACTTACTCTTTGTAACATCATTATTAAATTATTCTTTTCCTTCACAAAATGATCTTGTTCTCTCTGAGCCTGCTGAACAATATGATTGGCTTGCTTTTTCAATGCAGAAATTTTTTCCTGGAGGAAAAGAGATGATCACAGGAAGATATACATTAGACATTTCAAGGTTTGCCAGTCTGTCCTGAAGAAAGGAAAAAACCAGAATACTAATGACCACATTTTAGTTGATGGTGGGCAATAATTATAACTTAAGAGACTGTAAGTCATTTTCTGTGACCTACCAAGCTCAGTACTTTCTTTACTTAAGGTCAATATCATTCAAGTGATTTAAAATATGTTTTGAAGCAGCCAGAAACACAGGAAATCTTGTTTTTGACTATCAGTGAACTTTTCAAATCATCTTGGGAGATGCCTCATGAAAAAAAAAAAAAAAAAACAAACAATGGAATTTCTTATTTAAACTAAGAGTTTGAGATGTCACCTTGTCTGTCTTTCCTTCCCTCAATTTTATCAGTTTAATACAGAGCCCCAGGATGTGAGTCTAAATTCAGGAACAAGAGCTTAATCCTGAGCAGCACATCTCAGGGCTCAGGGTTGGGTGGAGTCCGTAGTAATCCACAGGGCTACTTCTAATGGTAATAAGCTGTCAGTTTTGAGAAGTACTGAGTAATGAAAACAGAAAACTCTAAAATAGACTTTGTTCATGGAATTATTTTAAACCTAGTTACTATGACTGCAAAAGGAAGTGATTTAAAATTAATATCTGAATTCCTGATTTTGTATGTCTTGGTTTTCACATAAATGAAAAAAAATGGTATTCATAAATGCATTATGTAATAATGACTACATCTCAGTTTATGTAGATCAGAACACCACTTGCCACATATATGGCAGCCGCTGGGTTATGAGTGAGATAGGTTCTATAAGTTTGTTCTTAAGTTGAATTTGTACATAAGTTGGAACAGGTACATTTTTCATAAGTGTGAGTCATGTTTGTACTTAGGGACTGCCTATGTACAGCAGGCTCCATAATCTGCCAAAACTGATATTCAGATCCAAAGATACATAGACAGATACATACCATACCTATATGAAGGATCATTAATGCATATTTTGATTTTCCACATTGCCCAACACCTGGCCAAAGTACCTTTCTAGCAACAATGTTCCGCTGATACTCAGCCACTTCACGCAGGAGCTGTTGGGTCAAGTTCTCCTTCTCCTCATCCAGACGGCTCTCGTGTTCAAGCTGCTGGAACTCCAGGTCTTCAAAGTGTTTGCTTTCAACATCCAATAGGTCAGCATCCTTTGGAAAGAAGGAATGAACACAAGACACACCAGGATGGCTACAGCCTTCTTAATGCGAAGGAACAATTATTAAAGTCCAGGAGTAGCTTTCCAGTTACAACAACGAATAGAGTGAGACTATGACCATCCTCTCTTTGGAGTTAAACTCCAGCGCAATAACTTGTCAGAGAAGAACTGAAGAGAGTGTAGTGGGGGTGGGCAGCATTTATTTTATCATTAGTTTTAGATTCCTCTGTAGATGCAAGAATTCTAGCTTTAAACCAGTTAGAGGGTTTTCATATGGAAGTATAAAAAGAATTCTGTAAATAACCTAAACATAATCTACAGCCCAAGGTGTGACATAGTCTCTTTGGAAAAATTTTCTTTCCCACAATTTTGCATATGAAATGAGATTTTAATACAGAAATTGAAGCAGTAAAAAACTGGCATCTGTACAGACTAGAGGTCTCTAAGAAGGACACATGTATTCCAGATGGCACACAACACAATCCACTGGGATGTGAGGAGAAAATATTAGACCTGTTTTATACTTGATTGTAGATTTTTCTTTTCTTTATTGCTTCTCCGTAAGTGTTTTCCCATATATATACAGGTAGACTGTGTACATAATTTTAAATATATATATATTTGGGCATGCATGCAATGTACAGAAGAACCTCTATAAGATGACCACCCAAGGAACTATAACAAACTGATCAACATAGAGGTGGTCAACACAAGGAACTAGGCCACTGTACTGCTACACACAAGTAGGGCATGTCCAGTCTATGAAATTCAGGTCAACTTAAGGAGGTGGCCAATGTAGGGGATGGTCAATCATGGAGGTTCTACTATATATATTGTATTTATAATAATATGACTTACATATAATATATAGAGGGCATGCATGCTCAAATAATTTAATCGAAGGGATAAGCAATCAAAAACATTTGGGTATGGATTGTGGGTGATGGTGATGTGTTAATGTAGGTTTAGCATTGTAACAAATGTATTTAGGGGGATGTTAAAAATGGGGAGGAGGCTGTGCATGTTGTGGAGTCAGAAGGAACATGGGGCATCTCTTTATCTTCTGCTCAACTTTGCTATGAATCTAAAACTGCTCTAAAAAATAAGATCTAGTACAAAAATTGGAGATTAAGGTTCTTAACCCAGCCTTCTGTGAACCCATCACAATTATTTAATGTGTCTTTTTACTGGAAAGAGTGGAAGCCAAGATTACATCAGGCAATAAGGGTAACTCAGAAGGTTAAGCACCACTACTCTAAGAATAATCTTGAAGACATTTAAAGAAGATCAGAAATTGTGAAAATCAGATGGCCTGGAAAGGCATTCTCCAACCTAGGAGAGACTTGAAGACGGGAATATATTCTTGCATCTGCATGCACATTGTTTAGATATTTCTCCAATCTACTTTTAAAGAAGCATCCCCTTAACTTTGAAGCCTTTAAAACAATTATATTAAAAAATATAATTTACAAATAATTTATGACCAAAAGAAATAGGCAATTGGGCTATGTGTCTCACAGCTCTTCATAGCTAAAATATTCAGGGCATTATTTAAATTGTTCAATCAACTCATTAAAGAGACCTAGATAAATAATTATATGATAGATCATCTCTATATTACTATTTAGCCCCACTCCAATTCTGGCTTTTATATAAATGATAAAGTAAGCTTTTTGATAAAATAGAATGTATTTGTACCCTCTGCAATGAATTTTATTCTAGGGATGATTCATAGAAGGGCTATTAGCTACCATGTAATTATAACTGCTACAGCAATAAGACTATCATGTCCACACAGACTGCGTACTCTCAAAGCTTATGAGCAGGAAAAACACAACTTGAAAACCATATTCACCATTTAGCACTTCTTTACCAGAAGAATTCTTGGCCAAAAAAGAATATAGTCTCAATTTTAAGTTTTTGGCTGATATTTACCAATCATTTCAAGTTTATAATTTCTAAAGGAATTAATGAATTAAAAGAACTAAAAGATAACTCAAGAGCTATGTCTATGTCTTAAAACAATATTTGCAGGGCTTTTTGGTGTTTTCTTTTTCTTTCTTTCTTTTCTTTCTTTTTTTTTTTTGAGATAGAGCCTGAGTGCCATGGGCTCAGCTTAGCTCAAAGCAACCTCAAACTCCTGGGTTCAAGCGATCCTCCTACCTCAGCCTCTCAAGTAGCTGGGCACCCACCATGATGCTTGGCTAATATTTCTATTTTCAATAGAGACTGGGTGTCACTCTTATTCAGGCTGGTCTCCAACTCCTGAGCTCAAGTGATCCTCCTGCCTTGGCCTCCTAGAGTGCTAGGATGACAGGCGTGAGCCAACATGCCCAGCCAATATCTGCAGTTGAAAATTACACATCAGCTATATATTTATTCACATTGGCACACACACTCAAGTTTTTAAGGTTTTCTAATTAAGCTTGGTTTGTGACCAAAGATTATTGAGATATAATCAGTAGACCCTTTTTGGCTTACAAGCTCTCTTCATTCAAAGTGGGCATATGGCTCACAGTACACATACTCACTGTGCTCCTCAGCTGCTTACCTCACATCTGGTTAATATGAAACATGTGCTATTTTAAGCCTACATGAAAGTCAGAGAGTCACTAATTTATTTGTAGTGAATATTTAAACCACTCCATGAAAACAACAGCACACTAGGTAGGAAAGTTAGAAATTTAGCTAAGCTCAGCACTCAGACTATGTTGATATCATCATCTAATCGAGTTATCTAAACCATTAAATTGTGTGTATATAAACTTACACTCTGAAAGAAAAACTATTTGGGAGGAAATAAAAACTTCAAAGATTTTAGATAAGAATAAGAATTCAGAGGATTGAATTTGGGGGCAGGAGTAGTTTAATTGAGCTCTGAATAATATATCCAGGAAGCCCAAGTCAACTTCATTATTGGTTGAATGAAAATTTTAACTACATTTCTACTAGTTGGAAAGCTCTAAGTCCAGGCATGAAAGGAAATAACGCAGCTTCACTATAAAAAATTCTGTACAATTCCTCTTTTCTTTCCAATAAGACTATTGAGAATTTATAGAGCAGAAGCTTCCATGCAGTTCTTTATGTTTTCTGTCCCTAATGGAGAGACAGAAAGAAGACAGCAAACGTGGTTTGGCCAGAAGGAACAGTGGCAATCACAGCTCAAAAGCAACTCTAGAAGCAAGAAACAGGGCTCGGGGTTTGCTACTTTTCACCATTTTATGCTCTGCAGTATATGGAATACATAAAAACAGAAATCACCTAGTTCAACCTCTCCATTTTATACATGAGGATACTGAGGCCCACAGAGGTTAAATAACTTGTCTCAGACTAATGGATAAACTCAGTGTAGAGTCAGTGATAGAAAAAAGGTCTTTAGATGTGGACGAAATATTTTTTAAAAATCATGAGGCCAAACTCAAATATTTTCTTGAGTAAATGTCAAAAGCACAAGAAAACTGTCCTGGCCAGGTATCTGTCTCCTGCTCTTTAATGGTGGACTCTAATCTGGCAAATTAAAGTCAGCTTGGTTTTCCACAATATTTGTATCCTCGGGACTGGAGAGCCTATATCAATCAACCTACCACCTCCAGGCCACGAAACCAACATCAGATAAAAACTAGGTTCTGACACTCACACAATGATTTAGATGTAAGAAGCCCAGCCAGAAGTTCATAATGCTCAAAATCATTCTACAGTCTCAGCTTACGTATTTGAGACAACATGCAGTTTAAGAAAATAATTTCCTCCTATTTATTTTTTATTTTACTTGCCACTTGGTGAAGTTAGTTGCCATAAAATCAACATCATCAAGTCTAAACTTTGGAGGAAAACTTTGTAATGAAGTGGTGTTTTCGTGTCTGAATTCTAAAGGGAAACAAGTTGTGATCACATGGGGAGTTGCTAGAATGAATGGACTTCTCATGAAGTGAACTTTTTACTGATGAAGCCAAGGCACTGGTGAAGATTTATAGTGGTCTTCATCCCTGGAAAATAGAATTAGCAGACCTCTTAATATCAGGTGAACAGGAGCTACCACAAGCCAGTTATCTCTCCTGAGGAAAGGGGCTTTATGATAAGAATTTTACACTATGCTTGGACAGGAAAGGGAAGGGAGTCTCTGCTTTCATTTAATGGAACAGACTGCCTGCATCATTTCCTGTCTTCTTTTGTAGTCAAAATCCTTAGGACACCTACATTTTTATGAGTTTTCTTAAAGAACTTGAGTCCATCTTAACCAACAGATCCTACTGGTTAATAAAATCTGCCAATTTTTATTGAGGCAATGTTTATAAAGAGAATCAACAATAAATGGATAACTAGCAGAAGGGAAGAACAAAATACACAACCATGCTGCCGACTGTAAATAAAGAGTTATGACGATCGTGTAAAATCTTTAGCAATAAGGATAGTTAACAAAGGGAAATACAAAGATCCGTTTCCCCATCTCTTCTATGAACTGCATAAACATAAACCACAAATTGAAATAATTTTAAATGCTAGTTTTTCTTCCACTCATTTCTTTATCACATAATTTTCAGAGAACTGTGACTGAAAGATGGGAAGATTCAGCTTTCCACAATAAAATGGAAAAAAGGGATGAAATATTATTAAAACTTTCTTTGACCCCACACTGTAAGAAATAAATACTAAAACTGTCATACTGCAGTTCAACTTGTCTACTTTGGATATTCTGTATTAAGATGCCATACGTTGAACTGTTATTTTTCACTGTCTGATGATGCTTTCAGTGGCATCACATTTTTTTGTATTATAGGGCATCTTAAACATTTTTAAGTGTGCCAATCTAATTGATCTTTCAACTTCCCATTCCCAAGAAGGTACAGACAGAATAAATGAATGGAGCTAGCCTTTCCTACTCATGTAGAATCATAAAATACTGCTCACTTAGGACAAATGACTACTCTGTGATTCCTTTTGAGGTCCAAGACTGTCAGTGACTGCTTCCCCAGGATCACAGTTTATTTGAGGAGCTGCTTAGAGGAAACAACCCAGTTGTCAAGAGGCTATGAAATATCCACTGGCTGCTGGGCTAGTTGTGTGTGACACCATCCACATAGAAAGTCTTGCTTTCAGAAGAGAACCCATTTGTGTTAAACACCACCAACATTAAGGATCAGAAAACAATCTGATAAAGTTTAACTAGAAGGTCTATGCTACATTAAGTTCTTAAAAATTGTTAGGCTTGTATGAGAAGTCACTGAGGGCATTAGCAATGCCCTGCATTTGAGTCTTGGTATTTAATTGTTGTGATGGTGCTAATGAGTTCAATATCATTAAGGAACAGGAAGAAAAAGAAAAGAAAACAATGGCTGGTGATGGAGAGCAAATCAGAGAAAAGGATAATTTTTGGACAAGAGTATAAAATAAAGCTAAAGGTGAAAATCACGCAAGGGCAAATAGGACTCATGACACAGCAGGAAAGGCAGGGGAAGATGTCAGTTGACTTAAATGCCACAATCTTGGTGTCAGTTAGGAATAGCTCTCTTTTGTTACTAAAAAATGATTCCATAAATGATTTTGCATTATAAATAATTAGCAAAGGATTCTAAGAAGCAATTCTTAACTGATTAGCATGAATAATATATACTTTCAGCATGCGTATTTCTATTTTAAAAATATCTAATGACTAGAATTTATGCAAATTTATGCTATATGAAGTAGTAAGTCATAGGTAAGTGGAACTTAATTGGTAAAAAAAAAAAAAAAGAAAGAAAGAAAAAGAAAAAGAACTGGTGCATTCCTGTTTGCTACTGACCCTCTTCAGTTGTTGTTGTAACTGTTCCCTCATGGACTCAGGACAATTGTCCAGCTGGGTCTTCTGCTCCGAGTAAAGCTCCTGGAGCCTCTCTAGTTTTTCCCTTTCAGCATCAAGCTTTACCTTCTCCTGAAGTTCAGAAATCAGAAAATAGAAGAATAGAAATTACCTTCACACACAAGCAAGTGCTAGCCATCATTTCCCATGGATAACGCAAACACACATACAAATTCTAGACATTCTATGAATGTAGAAATGTATCTGGTTAGTGCCTAGGATAAAAGGGTATAAGCAGAAATTAAGACAAAGGGGCCCAGTTTGAGCAGCTCAAAACATGGTCCACTTCACTGGGCACTGGCAGTGACTGCCCTCCTCCCCTCCCTTCTTCCTGCCACCATATCACAAAAGGAGGGGAAGCAATGGCAATATTGAGTGTTGGTCAACAGCCAAAAAAGAACAAAATAAATGCCAACCAAATTCATAATCTTGCCAAGAGAACCAGACAGAGGCATTTACCCCAAGTACTGTCATAGTCCAATTGGCTCCACTGGCTAAGTAAGTTTCGGTAATAGTGAAATTTTGTTCTCAGGTCAGAGGGGACTCTAGGCACACTCCTTGATAGCCTGAGCATCTCAAACAGTTCTAAGCTATTTGGAAAACTTCAGAGCTTAAGCAATTAGAAAATTTTATTCCAGGGAGAACATCTGCGGGGCAGAGTGAGCTGGGAAAAATGCATGGCTGACAAAGCCGCAAGGGGGTTGCATCAGGCAGTTCCTATACACCAAAATGCAACAGTGACGGGAGGTACAGACATCCCTGAAATGACTGACATAAAAGTCAATTGAAACACAGACTCCGGAAAGAAAGAAATGGATGTTCTGGAGTCAGAGAGGAGAAGACAAAGAAGATAATACTAAATCCTTCCCAAGTCACACGTGCCAAAGTGACCCTGGGCATTCTTCAGGATGTAACAGGCACACACTCTAATATGCTGATTACATGGCCTTGCCATACCACCTCTTAAATCAGGAAACACATTTGAGACGTGATACTTTTTTTTTTTTTTCTAACATTCTCAGCCTAAATAAAAGCACTTTATGAAGCACTTTTGACCCCCAGTAAGTAAAATGACCGCCACTTTCCTTTCTTATGTTCTCTCTGTGTGAGCAGGTAGAGATAAGACTAGCTTCTATGCATACCACAGAAGAAGTTTTTTAAAGTACAAAGCTCTGAAATAGTCCTGTGAAATTATCCTTACTATAATTATTTTATTTAAATGGCCATGATTTCCTTTGTAAATGTATATATGTAAATATATTTATACATATATATATATAAAGATGTTATTATTTAAATCTAAAACTACAGGACATCAATACCCAAGTTCATTTGAGTCTTCATTTTTTTCTTAAATTTTAAAATGTAGTTTTAAACTACAAATGTAGTTCTCTTAAAACAATTAAATCGAAAGACATAAACCTACAATTCCTACTTCCACCTATAATGATTCTACAACAACTTAAACTTAACAGCCTACAAAGTAAGTTTCTTTAATCTTTAACTTAGGCACATCCATTATGCAAGAATTAGAGAAAGCAATGGTATTGTTAATAGAAAAAAGGATTCACATGTGTTAATCCATAATAAAACTGAATATACTCATAGTGGTTTAGATTTAGTCTTTAGTTTTCAGAATAATTTTTTTTTTAATTTAAAAAACCAGCAATACCTGTCTTTTAGCCAAGAAATGTGTTCTTTGTGGGGGTCAAAGACTGCACTGTTTACAAAGCAAAATAATTTTATCCCAAGAGAGTTCTAATCTAACTATTATATCATCAGACTTTGTAGCCACTTTTGTTCTAACCAGAAAGTCTTAAAAATATACTACTTGTTATAATTAAATATCACAAGTGTAGAGTCCTTACATTTAATGCTGTGTTTGACAGAAAATATTGACACAATATCTAATAATATAAAAAGCCACTGGCTTAAAATACAGGTCTCAGATCTGAAGAAATAACCAAACTCTTCCTCTGATGATCTCGATTCTTTTTATTGTTAATAATACACTCAAATAGAGAACTAATAAAAAATACCTTATGTTTACATAGTGCCTTCCTTCTGAGGAGCTCAAAACGTTTCACAATTCCATATAAGGGGGCAGTGAGAAGAATTATGCAAGCAGGCACCATTAGGACTTTCTGCAGCAACTGTGTTTATCAGTAACGTTGTGATCAGTACCTGGGTCTCCCAGCAAAAGCCCAATGGGGCCGAAGTTAGGGCCAAGGAAGTAAAGGGAAAACATGAAAGACGGACTGGTGGCAGGTGGGCCTGGCCACATATCACAGAAGTGATGTCACTCTGTGAGAGACAGAAGTAGTCCAGCTTTGAGCCAGAAAGAAATCAATATTCCTCTCTTCTATTTATTGCTCAGGAAGTTTTCAAAGAAAAATTCGCTCTAGGCAAGCAGTTAATTAGAGCTGAAAGTATCACCTTCTATAGTGAAGGTAAAATAGATGGACAAATAACACAGCAGGTGAAGGTCCAGGGATTTCAAGGATTCTTGCTTTTTACATGTAAAGATTAAAATTGGGTGTTATTCCCATCCTCCAGATTTATGCTGGCAAACTCACCTCTTCTGACTACTGTAGGAGGAGTGATACTTTTCAAATATCCAATTGGCAGAAACTATGACTTTTTAAAAAAAATTCATAAATCTATATTTTCAGGAAATAAAATGCATTTATAATAAATTTAACAGATTTATTTTGTTGAAAAAGTAAGAATACAAGGAATTGGAACACTCCAGGAAAATCTCCAGGGGCATTTATAAAACCAGAAGCCAAATGAGATTTTCAAAGAGAGACAATTGCTTCCATGAGCACTGTTCACACTTTGATTTGTCTTTTCTAGATGCACTTGCAAAATCCAGCTGGGTCACAAATTCTTTGCCAGATTCTGCGACAACTGATGTACCTACAGTTCCATACTCATATATGCCAAAGGTGAGTTATTCATAGAAAAATTAAGGTAGAAATCAGGGCATAACTTTGGGCCGCTATTTGCTCCCATAGTGAGCTGACTGCTCACTCATTTGATACAGATGAAAAGTGGGCTAGGGAAGAGGAAAGTGCAAACTTGATCACTGTTGTCATGTAGCACATTAGAATAACCTGGGTGAGCTTTTAAATACACCACTTCCCAGGTCCCAATTCAGCCACAAATCCAGGGGCATAAGCCCCAGTAACAAGCATTTTGAAAGCCTCTCTAGGTTTTCTGCTATTCAGCCAGGTTAAGAACCACAGACTTAGCCATCCAGGATTATTTGAGAGTAAAAGGCAATTAAGTACAATTGATTTTCCTAACGAAGATACAGGACATTAATACAGGATCCACCAAAAAATGTTCTTAAAATACTTCTTAGTAAAAGTGCCTCTCTTACAAATAACATCCCAACTGTCAAATTTTTACATTCAAATTAAATGCCTCAAGTAAATCAAACAAAACTACGATAGATGTGAATAGCCAACATTCATTTCAAAAGGGATGAAGTATTTCAAGTTCAGATGCAAAATGCCTATCTTCTCATCATACAAATAATCAAGAGCATTTACATATAATTTGAACTTGTACACAAGTTGCCAATAATCTTGAACGATTTTAAAAATTCATAGCATATAATAGGACTACTTCTTTTATAGACCTTGTGGTTAGAACACTGTAATTTAAGTTTTCTCTCTTCTAAAAGTTGTATTCTGGACAGAAGAAACTGACATTTAACTTGTTGGCTCTATTTGAATTTCTATATTACATAGACAATTCTTGAATACTAATGAAAAAATCATTTTACCATATCTAAATGTACAATACTGACTATAAATACAGATAGTTCAAGGTTTTCCTTAAAAGATGCCTAATTTATTAGCTTGTAGGGCTGCCAGATAAACAGAGGACAGCCAGTTAACATTCAATTTTAGAAAAACAACAAACGATTTTTTTAATATAAGACTCAAATACTGCATGGGACATAATTACACTTAAAAAATTATTCTTCTTGGCTACAAAATGTCACAATATATCTGTGTTAATATACAAAGTAACTGTCCTAAAAAAGGATGGTTTGAGCTTTAGGATGACCATCTGAAATTCAAATGTAACTGACCTTCCTTTAGATTTTTAGTTGCTAAATCTGGCAACCCTATGAGCTTAATAAAGGATGTTCTAGAAAGTAAAGATCCATTTTTACAATTTCCAAACTGTTTAACACAGAACCCAGAACATTCCATTCTAGGCACTTGGGCTACATTTCGTAAAGCAGTGGGGAAGGTCTGGAACTGATGCAGTGATGTGTTGAAGTTCACAGTTCCTACGCCATCATTTTTAAGGGTGGTCTATACACCCTGGAACTCCCTCTCTTTCCAGTTCCCAAACCCTGAGGTGTTGTTTAGTAGCTAGTCATTTTGATAGGTTCATAGATTAGGCAATTATTTTAGACCCATAAACATTTATGTGAAATTCTTTTTTCTTTTAACAGCTTTCCTGAACTATAATTGCTAATATAAAAAGAACGGTATATGTTTAAATGTTCATTTTGATGGGTCTAGACGTCTGCATATATCCATGATACTATTTAAGCCCAGAAATGTTTCCAATTTTAGCATATTCTGAATTTGATAGAGGTAACAGAGATAATACAGCATATATTATATGGCATTTCCAGCAATGTCTGGGGCAATACTGTCTAATCAAACATGCTACACTTATGAATATTCAAGTTCAAAAAAGGACTTTCTTTTCCCCCACAAAACTTTTCAGATTTTGGATTGCAGGAGAAAGATTATGGACCTGTGTCAACAAACGGTGATTGTTCAGAACCCATTCTTTGCCTCTAATGAGGAACATCCTTATGTTTCTTTCTTAGAATTTTGGGGGGGTCTTTGACATTTTAATTACAGTAATGATGGATGTTTATTGTAAAAAAAAAAAAAATTAGAAAATCAGAACACTAAGAACTTATGTAATCAAACAACCACCAGAAAAAATAACCTCTATCTGGAATCCTATTGATTTAAATCCCCAAATCCCACTACATAGTTCCACTTCCTCTAACCAGGGAGCTAACTTTGAAATGTAAGAAAGAGGCACGGGAAGGGCTGGTCTCCTCTGAACACTGACTGTGACTTGGCAAATGCTCTGCACTCAGGAGGCATTAACACTTTGACAGAAGAATTTTGGGCGAGGCTCACTGTCTTCCCCTGGATCTGAAGGAAGGATGGGGAGGAAGTAACAGGTACTTGTCAAGACAATAATGGGAGAAAAGGGTTAACCATTTAATATGTGATCACATATGCTTACTGTAGAAAAATTAGGAAGTCAGGTAATCTAGATTTCACTCAGGAACGTGGAATGACACAGAGTGATTTAAGCTTCAGTTCAAACCTTTTAAGCACAGTGTGCTTAAGTGTTTTTAACTTGTGCAAGCTAAGATGGCTACAACATGTCATATATCTGTATGAATATACAAAATAATTGTCTATAAAAGGATGGTTTGAGCTTTAGGATGACCATCTGGATAATGGAAAGATTCTTCAATAAGACTATAGGATCGGAACCTTTCCTTCACCACTTTACTTAATTTTGGTACAAATGACCTGATTTTTGTATGCCAGGAAGCACAGATGATAAATAATCCAAAAATACAGTTGAAAAACTATATTTAATTTTGAATCTTTAATGTGGTTAGAAATAAGGACAAAAAGAAAATGTGCACGAACACATCCACATTCTCTCAATCAGGCATGGTCTTGGAGTGGAGATGGGGAGTGAGAAGGAAAGGAAGCCAGTGCCATAGCCAGGCCTGTGCCAAACTGGCCTTCACCAAGCCTCTCCTTTCACATGCTGCAAGAAAACATAGTGGTCTCTTTGCTCAACGGCTTCACCAAATAAATATTGCCTCTGGTTTACCTTCAAATAAGCATCTAGCTCACAGTGATGTGGAAACAGGCTTACGGATGATGTTTTTAACGTGGTTCCCCTAAGGGTAGGAAAAGCCCAGCCCAGGGAAACTTCTATAAAACTGTTCAATACATTATAATAAAAAAATTATTATATTTTGTGTATGTAATTATGTATATAGTGTATATATTTTCTATGGTAATATATACTAAATAGTAATCACAGATCTCATATGCTAATTTATATTAAATATGTAAAATAAAATGATAGTTCCACAATTGGCTAAGAGAAGTAATACCAAAGACCTGGTACTAATACTCCAGATCCCAGAAAACAATGTCAATAATTTCATATCAATATTTGAATTTCAAAGTGTTATTAAACCCTCTCCTATGGCTCTTGTCTCCAAAAGTCTAGGGCCAGGCTTACAGGATGTACTATCGACATCTGAATGGGAGCTTGCCCAACAGGGATATCTTTTCAGGTTTTGCTTTTCTCATTCCACAGTTTATATCTGACCACAGAAACAGGTGTATGGAAAAGGAAACGTGATCCAAAAGGCAAAGGCCACTTCCTCCTTCTGTCTTACGCACTGGCTTGACTGGCAGTGTGATTTTAGGCCCAGTGGCATGTGCACTTGGGCAGTTGGGCCCAGCTGTCCTGAAACTTGGCTGCATGTACCTCTTTAGCAGGTGCTTGGCTCAGTGTTCCACTGAGGCCCAGCCTGGAGTGGCTGTTAGCAGGAGAATCCAAGGACAATATTCCCAAACCACACTAGCAGTACTTTGGCACCTACTGTGGGTTGGATGCACAATGGATCACAGTGCCTGCCTCTAGTTCACACGCTAGACAGGAAAATAAATATCTAGGAAGCCCCAAACAAATATAAATTATAAATGCAAGATGTAAAGGACTAAAAGAACAACAGGGAAACCCTAATCAACAGGAAAGGTCTGGGAGGGCTTTTCTGAACAGCTGGCACTCAACTCAAGCCCTAAAAGACAGAACCAGCAAAACACAAAATATGGGCAAGGGAATTCCAAGCAGGGGAAACAGTATCTGCCAAGGACAGCATGGGGCCATGGATCTTTTAATAAATAGGAAGGAAGGCCACCATGAGAGTGCTGTGAAGCATGGGAGGACAGTGAGGGATCCCAGAAAGGAATTTAGACTCATAAAAATGCAGTGGGACACAATCAGAGCAATGTAGTTTTAATTTTTTTTAATTACATTGAACGCAGTAGAAGAGAATGAATAGAAAGGAAGCAAGTGGAAATGGAACTAAAGAAGAGATTTTGATGGTTTAGAAGAGAATGCAGAGATGTTGAAGTCATTGAGAAATAATTTGGTAATCAATCAGATGTGGGGATGATGGATAAAGAAGTGTCAAGATCAATTTCCAGGTTTCTGCTTAAATATATAGGAGATGCAATTTACTGGGTTGGAGAAGCTGGAGGGTTGGGGCCAGGGGCGGTGGTGAAAGGCAAGAATAAGAATAAGATCTAGTATTCAGTTATGGGTGTGTTCAGTTGGAAATACCTGTGAAATATCTGAGTGAAGACGTCAGGTAGGCTCCAGGATATGAGTCAGAGTTCAGAAAAGGGCTGAGGGCTGGAGACAAACCTGTAATAGTCACCAGCATATACAAGGTACTTAAAAGTCATGGCTACAAAAGAATGTGAGGATACGAGAGAACTGGCTTCAGATGAGAGGAAAAGAATCAAAGAGATATAAGAAACAGAAGGAAAACCAGAAGAGTGTGGTGCACGGAGGCAGCCACGAGGGAAGGAGGGAGAAAGTACGAAGGCAATGAGTTGTATCAAATGCTGCTCAGGAGTCTGATTTCAAGAGGACAGAAAAGCACTGGTGAGCTGGGCAGCACTGAGGTCTTCAGCAATTGTAACGGAACAAATGTGATGGAGCAGGGCAGGTCTACGCCAACTGGAATAGGAAGAACGGTTAACCAAGAAATGAGAAAGAAGAGACACACATACCTAGAAAACTGGAAAGTTTAGCTGTGATAAAGAGAAGAGTGAAGAGGTAGTAGCTTATGCTAAAATAAGAAAGTAGTAGTTTGTGTTTTAAATAATAATGTGGGCTGCTGGCAGTATAGGCCCTGTAAAGAGGGAGAAATTGACAGGGAGAAGACAGTGCATGCAGGAAGATTGAAGACATTCAGAAGGTGGGATGTGATGACCCGCTGAGCACATTCAAAGGGACTGGTCTTGGGGGGCGGAAAGAACGCTTAGTCGTGTGAGGACAGGATGCTTCTAATTTCTCAGTGGAGCAGGAGGTGAGAGCATCTCTGACGCAGAGGGAAGAAAGTGGGCCAGATGTTTGAACAGAGTGAAGGTTTAAAAGAGCTGCGTCATAAAAGAGTATAGGACAAGTTTATATTTGAGAAACACAATAATGCTTCTAAGCAGAGTCAAGTCACAATTTGACTTCAGTTGTTCAGAATACGCAGGTACATCATCTCACCCAGTGTTCATTCCACTTCCCTCACCCTATTCTGGAGTTCCTCACCCAAAGCCGGTGTCTGACTGTTTTTTCATAAAAAGTGACGACAGATGAGAATTCCACCTTCCAAGACCCAACTAATCCCCTAACAGCTGCCTGGGCCAGTCCTATGCTGTAAGCCCCTCAAGTCCCCTCTCCTGTGCATAACTTCTGTCAAGCCACCAAAACAATAACAGGAAGGATGCAGATGGCTTCTGTGCCTGGCTCTGCCCATGTTCCTGGAGATCCACTTCTGCCTTAGGTCCACAGAATACAACACGGCTTTCCCTGGAGAGTGACATCTAGCAGTGGCTCAATATGTTTCATTTTTGCACAGAATTTGACGCTATGAGAGATAGGCAGATAGGATATGTAGTCCATGTGAGCCACACAAAAATAAGTAACTTCATGAGTGAGGAAAGCAAAAGGGCTTACAGGGAACATGATACCCCATTCCTGTGTCCCACAAGTTTTCCAATAACATGAAATAGTAAAAAAATTACTATAGGATCACTTCACTTAATTACTACTTAACTTAACAGTAAAATACTCCTAAATACCAAAACAAGACATCTAATGTCTCCAACTACAGCTTCTTGTGTCAGTACAGAACCTGTGACAAGCATATACCACTCGCTGAATGCTCCTCACTGCAGTTGTAGTAAATTCTTTGACTATTTTTTTGAACTTCAAAAGAAAAATCTACCCATTACTCAAATAGGTTCTTTACTATTTAAAAGTCTGGAGGTAGAATGAGCCTACATAACATTTAAGATAAAAAAGCTGTGCCATTTGATTTTAACATGGAGACAGCCAAAAAAATCAATGTGTAGCTTTTAATCTGACTTCCACTTCTGACAATATCATTTTGAGCTCATTCTCTGGCACCAAGATCAAATGCCCTTATTTATAGGTCTCACACAAATAAAAGCCTAAAAAGGAAGTCACATTCGGCAGAAATTCTTTCCACACATTACCCCTAGAACTTACCCAAACTAAAATGTTTTCTTTTCCTCAGCTTAGTGGAGAACATGGTAAGTAGGGAAAAAAAGGTTCAAACGTATTAGCTTTTTTTCTCCCCCTAAGTCATAATTTAAATTTTAGTTTTAGGCTTAGTTCAATGCAAGTTAGGATAGGAGAAAAATGCATAATATTTCCTGGAAGGAAAAAAAACAAAAACCACATAAACAGACAAACCAAAAATCCAACTAACACCCTGAATTCTAAAATGTACAAGTAATTTTTTAATACTCTCCCTGGTAGATATTAGCTAACATTCAGGTTGTGGCCTAAGCGGAACTGTGTTTCACAGATAGTTTCACTTGGCAGTGTGTGAGGACCCTTCAGAAACTTGAGCGCAGTTTTCAAAGAGCAGAGCACTTACATTTGAATATAACAGCAAGGCAAGGCAGGTGAGATGAATGGTTTCCATTCATCTTTTTAATAAACAGAAAAATGACAAGAAACAAGGCAATCCTATTTAAATATGCTTAAGCATCCCTACAGGGCACCAGTGGGAAGGGAGTTCAGCATACTAAAAACATTCTTTAAAAAGCAGTGGAATCGGAAGACCAGAAAGGCCAATGGAAAAACAAAACAAAACAACTCACTCATCTCAAGTAGGATGAGCTGCTATGAATACCAGCTTGTAAATTAAATGGGCTCTGCTTTCTGAGCACCAACTGCCCTGTACCTGGCAGTTCTCAGCTGGTAACAATGTATACAATCTTCAGACTTTTCTCTAGTGCCACTATTTCCAGGAACATAACGTACATAACGTACATAACGTACAAATCTAAAGCCACGGTAATTCCATGTAACATTTAAATTCAATCAACTGGGACTACCACCCACCATTTGCCCCTAAAAATTGCATTCAAATATAATTTTCTTTACCTTGGTCTTTTCACCAACAATGTTCTTTTCCAGTTCTGCTATTTTCCGGTTTAGATGATCCAAAATCTCCTTCTCCTTCATAAGTTCAGTTGTTTCAGATTTCTGTTCTCCGTCCAAAAGAGCACATTCCATATCCAACTAAGGGCACAAAACAAAGCTCAGAGACATTCTCAACTGCCCACTTTAGAGATGCAATTGTAATAGCTACAAATTTCCCGAAGTACTACTGTATCAGCCAGAGTATGGGGCCTGGAGAACATGCAGGCTGCCCATGTAAGAGTCAGGATCCCTGTGTAAGAAAGCTAGCATATATTTGCGAAAAGAAAAAATTGCTAATAAAAACCTATTTATCATGTAACTTTCTACTATATCCCCTTGTCTGCTTACTTTTCAAGAATATTCTGCCTGTTTGTTTAGGTCCAGGCTCAAGCACAAACCAATTCAGGAGCAGCACGTCTTTCTATCTCTGTCCCTAGAGCATGAGAAGTGAAGCCTGTGCAGCCAGTGAATTCTACATTCCTAACGATAGCAGCAGGAGGGGCTTCAGGGTCTGTGCGCAAGACAGCAGGTGAGCCCCTTATGGGGCTATCTGCACCATCTGTAAAGACAGATGTACAGATTTCCCCTAGACAGAATTATGGGCCCTTTCTTAGTCCTCGGCAATAATATAAAAGTTGCCACTTTCTTCTGTTACAATTATAAAATATGTGTTTGTCTACCTTGCAAAACTCTAGAAAGCTGAGTCTATGTTTGATTCATGTGTGGAGTCCCCCAGGGTGCCAACATGATATACAATGGTAGGCACGCTCAGAAAACATTTGCTGGATTTGGGCTTGAACATCTAAATACAAAGCTGACAGATCCCACGGCAAGTCAGAAAGCGCACACTAGTGAAGACAGCATCTGGCTATGCATAAAGTACATTCAAGATAGCTCAATGTGTTTATCTCGCCTGGTTTTAGAAAAAGAAAGGAAAAAGAATGTTCAAAAGGGGGATTTTACTGTACATGGGGAACCACTGGACACATGTCTGCTCATGTTCACTTCCACGTATTTGACCTCCAAATCCTGTGCAGCATTATTAATGGGCTTTTGAGCACTAAAATGCCTCAAAGGCAGCATTATTTTTCAGCTAAAGGAAATAAAACAAAAAAGGAGAGGGTAAAAGTGAACTCGTGGTTTATACCTCTCTGGAAGACTCATCCATCTGGTCATTTATATCTTTGATTTTTTGTTCAAGTTCCTCAAGGTTGTTGAGAATTACTATTCGGGTATCTTCCATTGCAGCCATCTCCTGAGCCCTCTGTTCTTCACTTATACCCTCTGGGGTCTGCAATTAATCAGTACAGAAATGGGTTATTCACACTTCAATTCTAGAATTTCTAAACTTGACTTATAAACCAGCCTCAAGTCTAGTGTTTCCCAGTCTCCATTTAGGGCAAGGGAATCTGTGGCCTTGGGGCTACATGTGGCCTTCTGGACCCTTAAGTGTGGGCTTTTGATGAATCCAAATTTTACCAAACAAATCCATTTATTAAGGGGATTTGTTTGGTGAAGTTTGGATTTGGTTGAGGGGCTGCACTTGGGGATCTTGAAGGCCACGTGTGGCTTTGATTCTGCAGGCTCCCAACAAGACCATGTCATCCTCAGCAGTTAGGTTCTTCAGTAAGCTCATATAAACCAACTTCAATTCAGAAATTCATATCCTTTTGGAGCTAAAAGAATTAAGATGTTATGCAGATGAGGAAGCTGTGGCATTTAGAGATTGAAGTGACTTCTCCATGGTTATAGAGAAAGTTCAGCACAGCAGCACACAGAGAACTAGAACTGAAGTGGGACTTCAGACATCTTCCTTGGTAATCTTCTGGGCATGCTGCTACCTTCCTTACAAGCCCCATATTCTCTTCCATCTCCCACATGAGAACATCTACGAAAGTCTCTTTAATCTCCAGCCATACTACTGGGTCCCACCGCTAAAGTTATCCGCAAATAAGCACTCTTGTCTGTTTCCTTCCTGGCACAAGGTGGAAAAGCAAGAGCACATCTCTTTGGAGACCCACAAAATGATGTGAAACCAGACACTCAATATTAAGTTAATTGACAATTCCCTTTTTGTGTGAGTGCACTATTTATTGTCTTTGTTCTATGGACCTTCCTCCTATAAAATGTTTAAGACAGTACCTAAAATAGGACACTGGCCACCATTCATAAAACTATTTCATGGAAAAACTGAGTTCCTTGGCAAGGAATGAGAAAGTCAAGAAACAAATTGAGAGAGGGTATGCTTACACTCCTGAACAGAGTTGATGGCACATGCCCAGGGAAGGAAAGAACATTGTAGCTCATACACACATCCAAATGTGATGGTCTATTGTTCAAGAAGAGAAGGTAGAAAATTGAAAATAGCCTCTTCTTGCTAGAATTTCTGGTTAGTTATTTTGGTATCACCCATTAGAGACCAGTCTTTCTGAAAGGCAGGGGATGCCAGTATGGATATATTATTTATTTAATTTTTATCTCCCTTTGGAAAAGAAGTGATCTTTTGGGTCAGTAAGTCAATAATTGTACAATTTCACAATTAAAAATTTAAAAAAGCCAACCAATTGAGTAATTAGTGACAATTACTCATTAATTGTTGAAAATAATATTCAAATTAACAACTCCAAATTTAAAATTTAGTATACCTCACTAGGTTCATTTAATTTGTTTAACAATCTTCATAATAACTTTAAGAAGATATTGAATGAGATATATTCTGTATTCTTTATCATATTCTTTCTTTCTTTCTTTATTTAAAAAAAAATTTTAGAGACAGAGTCTCGGTTTATCGCCCTTGGTAGAGTACTGTGGCGTCACAGCTCACAGCAACCTCCAACTCCTGGGTTTAGGCAATTCTCTTGCCTCAGCCTCCCTAATAGCTGGGACTACAGGTGCTCACCACAACATTTGGCTATTTTTTGTTGCATTTTGGCCAGAGCCGGGTTCGAACCTGCCACCCTTAGCATATGGGGCCAGTGCTCTACCCACTGAGCCACAGGCGCTGGCCTCTTGCTTTATTTATTTATTAAAAGAAGTCATGACATGTTTATATATTCTTTATTCTATAGCCTATTGGGCAGCTGCTTAATGAGATTGCTACTTAACTGGGAATTTAGCATCTCAAACTGGTTAGAACAAGGTACACAGGTCTTCCAAGCTCTGACATTTACTTTTTTAATTGTCATCTTAAATCCAATATCTTATCAATTAATAAAACAACTGCTAACCTTTTTAATAACAGATGTTAAAGCTCATTGTCTAAATACTTAGGTGCCTCTTTTAGGCTGTGGGGAATGCCTGTGACACTGAATGGCATTCCAGAATCACCAAGGAGTAATCCTAGCAGGAAAGCCTCACAAAGGCCAGTATCCTGTTGGGTCAAGATAACATATTAGGTTTCTACACCCAACATGGTTTAAAAATATCTCCCTCACAGGTGGAAGCAAAGCATTAAAAACAAAACAACTGAACAACCTGTGTAACTGTGAGCAATAGGAAGTGAAAATTCTTAATAGAGGGAATTAAAAGTTTCGGCGTATGTTAAGTTTTTAGAAAGTGTATCACAATATGCATACTTAATAATAGACAACTTAAGAGGTGGTTTATAGAAATAAATGCCATCTAGGAAATGTTAGTAATTTAAAAAGAGTTATTTTGTAAGAAGCAAAATCTTCCATTCTAAAATGGAATGTGTTGGGATAGAACGGAGAGAGGATATTGTAATCTCATCTATCGACCAAATAAATAAAAACAATAATGAGCCGTGATGTCATAGTCACTAAATATCTTTGGTTTTATAGAGAAATTTGCAACATAAACCCTTCATTTTAATATCTCTGGGATTTTTTTTATAGTAATGCAAAGGAATCCACTCTCAGAGTAACATGTTTTAATAAGCACTTTACACACCTATGTGCATCCTCTACTATGCATCTTTGAGGTGACCCCACAGAGACAGGGGAGAGGTGTTAATATGTCTGTCTTCAAAAAGTAATCAATGAAAAGCTCATTCCTTGGCACCTCTCATCCTCTAGTCTGCACTCTATCTAAGCCGCTGTGTGGAAACCCAAGTGTTTGATGTTACCACATGGCTCCTGATGTTTCCTGCCTCTATCTCTTACAACACCTCTTAGGGGTGCCCTAAGTTTTGGAGGTCTTCTATTCTCCCAAGAACATATCTGAGCAATTAACATGATCTGCCACAATCTGGTTGTTTACAGACCAATAGCTTTTCACAGCTCTCTCTAGGAGAGAACTCATTTCCCAAAAGATACTCTTTAGAGAGAGCGCACAGCTCAACATTGTTAACAAAAGATTGGCGAATCTTCATAAAGGAAGAAATGTGAAAAACTTTAAGATCAAAAGGAAGCCAAGGACTTCTAAAGAAGCACAATGGCTGATGACAACAGGTAAAATTTTCAAATGAGGGGCCCTTTATTTTGCCTGAACAATTTTTTTTTTTTAATTTTTGCAGTTTTTGGCCAGGGCTGGGTTTGAACCCACCACCTCCTGCCTATGGGGCCAGCGTCCTACTCCTTGAGCCACAGTTGCCACCCTGCCTGAATAATTTTAACTGTTAATTGCTCCTGGCCTCCTTCTCCTTCCCATCCTAGTTTGTACCAAGTACAACTCTCTAGCCATAGAGATGGATGTTCTATTCAGAATTACTCTGTACTGAGAATTAGTAAGGTAAACATAGTCATGAGAATAAAGAGAGGACTGATGTTCAACATGTATTTAATAGTCCAGAGTCCTGATGTACAACAGGAGAACTCAGCAGATATATAAGGACTTCTGACCAGAAACATTTATTGTAAAAGTTTTGTTGCTGCCAAACAAGTAAAAAACAAAACAAAAACAAAAAATTCCCTCCAAAACATGCAACATAAAAACTCCCTGACATATGCTGACTTAAAAGTCCTCTTCTTTTTTCTTTATTTTTTTGGATTTTTTAAAAATTAAATCAAATTAATATGAGGGTACAATTTTTAGGTGACATTGTTCTCATTTCCAGAGTAAAGTTCCTCTTCCAGGTTAAAGTTCCTGTCCTTCTATTATAGCAAAAGATTAACGAAAGAATCTCACAGTTGAACTTAAGGGCAAGAGTTAATTAATAAATTAATCTTACTTATTCCTAAATAAATAAATCTACCTTGTGATTATGGAACCTGAGTTTTCCACCTATTTTTGGTGTTCTAATTCTAGTCCTAATTCTAATTTATATCTTTTATTATAAGCTCCTTCAAATCCTTTTTATAAAGATATGTGGGGACTGGGCAGGGTGGCTCATGCCTATAATCCTTGCAGTCTGGGAAGCTGAGGTAGGAAGATCCCTTGAGCTCAGAAGTTGGAGACCAGCCTAAATAAAAGTGAGACTCTGTTTCTACTAAAAATAGAAAAAAAAGCCAGGCATGGTTGTAGTCCCAGCTACCCAGGAGGCTGAGGCTGAGGCAGGGAGATCACTTGACCCAGGAGTTTGAGGCTGCAGCAGTATCAGTCACCATGCTCTAGCCAGGCAACAAAGTAAGACTCTCTCAAAAAAAGAAAAAGGAGGGGCAATGCCTGTGGCTCAAAGGAGTAGGGTGCCGGCCCCATATGCCGGAGGTGGCAAGTTCAAGCCCAGCCCTGGCCAAAAACTGAAAAAAAAAAAAAGAAGAAGGTGAAGAGAAAAAAGGAAGGGAAGGAAGGGAGGGAAGGGGACAAGAGAAAAGAGGAGGGGGATTTTTTTTTTTTTTAATTCTTGTAGAAAAATAAAATTCTTATGTTAAAAGGCAGGAGAATCCTATGAGCTTAGGAGTTCTAGATCAGTCTGAACAAGAGTGAGACCTCATCTTTACCTCATCTCTACCACAGGGCACTGTATCCCAGATACTCAGGAGGCTGAGGCAGGAGATCACTTGAACGCAAGAATTTGAGGTTGCTGTGAGCAAGGCTAATGCCATGGCACTCTAGCCTGGGTAATACAGTGAGACTGTATCTCAAACAAACAAACAAAACACTAAGAGATTTTCCTCAAACTCCATTTAAGAAATCCTCACAATCGGAAGACATTTTGTAAACCAATGTATAACTAGAAGACTAAGTAATACATAATTATGACTTCAAAAAATCTTAATCTCTTCTACATCCCCCAACTGTCATAAAGTCAAAGAAAAGATGATTCATCATAAAAGGCTAATATTCTTACCGCAAACAGCTCTTCCTGTTTAGCAAAAAACAAGACAAATAAAACAATTACAAAATGAGTGAAGAACATGAATGTGTCAAAATCACAAATTAACAACTAAAAATATGAAAAGATACCCAACTTCATGCATAATTAAAGAAAAGCAAGTAAAAGACCCACCAATTTCACAAATTAGAAAATTCTGATAATGTGAAACCTTGGCAAGTATCTGGATAACAAATTGCGCACATAAACTATCAGGGAAAGTGTTGCCTGAAAATTTGGTCTTTTGAGAGTGTGACTTGGAGCTATTAATTTAAATGAATATGAACTCTCTGAGCAATGATCTTGCAGATAGATTTGCAGAATGGTGCAAATATATATAATCCTGGAGTATTTGTTAGCATAAGAGTTCATTAACAAAAAAACAGAAACTATTTAAATGGTACTTCCAAACAAAAGATGCCACTCAACCATTACAAAGAACGTGGCAGCGGTACGTGTACTAACATGCAAAGATGTCCCGGACATTGAGTGCGGAGAAGGCAAGTGCAGGCACCAGTGGGCCCATGCTACTGCAGATGGCTGTACATGCACAGGAAATACGAGGAAGGCAGGTAAGACGCCTGCAACACATGCTTGACATCTGTTTATCTCTCGGGTACACAAATGGAAGGGGGCAGGAGAACAGAAAGTTTTCTTTCTTTGTATTCTACTCTTCTGTGCGGCTACATTCATCACAAGGCAAATTTGTTACTCCCACAGTAATCACCGTGATTTGTTCCACCTTTTTCAGCTACCGGCCTATTAAATTGAAGCTTCACTGAAAACGTTCTGGAAAATTAGCATGATTTAGTTTCCAGGCTAAAGCACGTGCAGAGCCCCGGCCCTGAACCCTAGTCTTTAAGCTCAACTGGCATTACCTTAGGTAGGATGCTTAGATAAGAGGACTCGCTGGAAGCTTTTAGGAAGGCAGAGGACGGTGAGGGGGGAATCCTGGTGAGCTCACTGAGCAGTTCGTCACTCCTGATGCTCCTGGGGGCAAGGCAGCTGGCACCGCTCTGACTGAGGCTCCCGAAGCCGGCAGAGTCTGCATCGTGGAGCAAGCCCTTCTGGTGGCACCTGTACCTTGTGTCAGGGCTCACCAGGGCTTCTTCAAACACAGACTCCTCGTCAGACAGCTGCAGCTTCTCAAGCTCCTTGTTGATTTTCTGCACATCTGCCACAGTGGTACCAGTGGACAAGCGGCTGTCAGGCTTTGTGTACTCAGCACACAGACTGAGGATGGTCTCCAGCCGCTGTCTCTCCTACAACACAGAGAGAAGGGGAAAGTGAGTTTGAAAATGGACAACTCCCAACAAAAAGACTGAGAAGGCTAGGGGTACTGGTGATTTAATTCCACACATAAGCCCACAGACCCTTGGCTGAGGATGGTTTTCCATCATCTTTTATGGAGGCATTTAAAAATCCAGATGAAACAGGGATTAATGATGCTTGATTTTCCTCCCAAACTCAGTTCTCACTTCACTCTTTCCCCTTTATCCCAGGCCTGACCCCAACACATATCAGCACTCAGGGAGCATTTTCTTGCTTCATCAATTCTCCAAACACTTCAAAGTTGTTTCTTCAGCCTCCATCTTCTATCCGTCCTCCTCCTTCTCATCCTCTACTTCTCTACCTTCAACAATACCTTGCTCTTTCATCTCTATAGACTTAACATTTGAGCTTGAAATGAATTATCTAACTTCCTGTAGAAATATTATTCTACCGTTAAACACACAAAAAGAAAAAAGCTTTCTGAAGAATCCTTTCATTTAAAAGGGCTAAGTCTTTTTTTTTTTTTTTTTTTTAATTCTTGAAATGCTTTAAAATTTTCTGAACTTTTATTATTATTATTATTTTTTTTTTTTTTGCAGTTTTTGGCTGGGGCTGGGTTTGAACCCACCACCTCCAACATATGGGGCCAGTGCCCTACTCCTTTGAGCCACAGGTGCCGCCCCCAAATTTTCTGAACTTTTATATGCCTGAAAACCATGGAAAGATCTTTTTCACTAATTTCTTCTATGAGTAATTAAAATCACAAAAATGTAGGTGTGGTTCACTAAAATGAAGATCATTTCACATCAAGTCCACTTAGATGTCCATATAGTTCAAATTATGAGCTCATTAAAACTTTGATTCGTTTAACTAGAAAATAAACTCTGGGAGGCCAAGATGGGTGGTATTGCCTGAGCTCACAGGTTCTAGACCAGCCTGAGCCATAGTGAGACCTTGTCTCTAAAAATAGCCTGGCTTTGTGGCTGGTGCCTGTAGTCTCAGTTTCTCGGGAGGTTGAGGCAAGAGAATCACTTGAGCCCAAGAGTTTGAGGTTGCTGTGAGCTATGATGTCACAGCACTTTACCAAGGGCAACAAAGTGGGACTCTGACTTCAAAAAAAGAAAAAAATATATTAACTAGAAAATAAAATATCAGTTCATTTGTTTTTCTTTTTAAAATGAATATCTAGGCCATTGATGTCTGTAATAGTATCACTAATTAATATCTCACCAGATTCTCCAGGCAACAAAGGTAGATATTCATGATATTTAACTTCAAGTAAATTAATTACATATTTGTGAGCAATAGAATATAACTGACAAAATGCTTCTTCTAAGCCTACACAGCATCCCTGAAGGTAGAGAACCTCAGCATCTTTACCCTTCACATTAATTCTAATGCCAAGGTGAAAAAGAATTAAAAACAAAAACCATCTGTTGTGATTACATTTACTGTATTGAGAAGAGATGTCAAAAGCCCTCCATAGAAAAAGACTTTCCAAACTGCTGATCAGTAACAAAATAGAAAATATTAACCAGACCGAGCTGCTGTTTTCATTCCAATTGCAGTTAATTTGTAAACACAAAATTCAGAAGACAGTGAACTCTTTAGTAGCTGAAGTAACAAGTAGAAAAGTCAAATAGGAACAGACAAACACAACTCCTTGGGTTCTATTCAATTCATTACTTAAAGGACAAGTCATTTAAGGAGTACCTGACTTATATCTGCCCTCTAAAGTAACCCCTCCCAATACAAGAGCAAAAGCTTGATCAAAAGGGCTTTTAAACTACTTGTTATAAGCTCCCACCTCCCTTTCACTTCCTGAACGTCTGGATTCCAGCTGCAGCTCGGTCCTCATGGCCTCTTCCCAGGGCAGGCGCTCATGACTGCACACCCTCATCCCGGGCACTTCTGCAGCCTGTCCGCCCAGGGGCTCCGGTGCTTTTTATCTCTGCAGCTGCCACCAGCTGCCAAGCCCTACCCTCTTCAGCTTTATGGGGAGGGAGTAGGGAGACACATGCTTCACTGCCTTATTTTAAACCATCTAGACCTATTCTACATGGGACTCTGCAAAAACAACCTGTGAACACGTGTGAAGAGAAGGGCAGAGATAAGATATTAAATTGTACTCCTCAACAGCATCTATGGAGATTAGAGGACAATCTCCAAGAAAAAAAAAAAAAAAAAGCTTATTTTCTGCTATCGATGTAGTTAAGTAAAGTAGTCTTTACTAATCTTTGTAGATCATAATTTGTATAAGTTTTCCTTGACACTAATTTATTTAGAGTATCTAAAAGTTGTCAATTTCCAATTACTAGGGCTCTAATGAACAGTGCAGTCTTCAAAACCATGAAAGGTATAATACTTCTGCCCAGCCTGGAATACCTAGCAAAATTCCTCCCATATCTCCTTCTCAAAATAGTTTTCTTTTGCTGCCAATGGTATTGCTTAATTCCAGAGGGAATAAATGATCCCATCCTTGAGATGAATGCTATTTCAGAGAGTGAAACACAGTATTCAAAGGCTTGTGCACAGGAAATTTGGTCTGCTGGTATGTGTGTCTCTCTATTCTTATCACCCCATTCACAGCCAATCCTTCCAAGCCTGAATCACACACATGCAGCGCTGCTGCCTACAAATTTTAAAGAAATTCTGGCTGCTGCCTACAAATTTTAAAGAAATTCTGGCTGCACCGAGACACACTGGCCTCATAAAAGCTGCACCAAAGACAAATAAACTGATATCACAAAATGTGTCAGAAGAAAATCTGCAAGGCATTTCAGAAATCACCACAAGAAGCCTTTTAAGGAAAACTCTGAACGGAAATTACTCTCAGAACATAATTCTCCCTTCATCTCTCTTCTTTTGGAATCTTTTTCCCGTCCATTCATCACACCAATATCCTCCCTTCTGTGTGACCAAAATCCAGGATGATTCTTCCCAGATCAAATCTCTGAAAATCAAAGAGGGCACTATTAATAAGGAGGCTGGAACATCAAGTACAAACTGGGATTGGTCCTGGCAAACTGAGATGTCTGGCCCCCTATTGAAAACTTATTTATCTTTTGTGTGTGTGTGTGTGTGAAGCTTCACTTAGCAATCTGCTAAGTCAGGAAGTGGCTCTGTTGGAGATTTCTAAATCCTACCTACCTTTCCAAACCAGCCATCTACTTTAAATTCTCTGGGGAGACCACCAGTACAGAGTCTAACTATCTAAATGCACCAAAACATTGGTGCTAAGAATTTAGAAAGCAGGTCACTTTGAATCAGATTATTCTAAAAACATTTTTAAATACTTCTCCCTTCCCATTTTTCCTTTTCTATGTCCCACATTTATTAAAGGAAGCTATGAAGGGGACACGGGAACTTAGAAAACATACCTGAAGAAAATGGTGTGCAATTTTTTCCCTTAGAGGTTAAAGGGAAAAACAAAGAGTCGTAGGATAATGGTATTTTTTGACCCTAGAGCTTTCTTCCATCTTCAGAGAAATGTGTCTGACATTGCCCAAACAGCTTCACAGCCCTCAGGAGCAGGAGACCATCCATCTCTTAAACCCACACAATCCCTTTGTATCCAACAGCAGCTTAGACTACAGGACCCTCTGTATACTGTCTGAATACAGATACTCTGCAGAAAACCAACTCAAACACAGGTGAGATCTGTCTTAAAATCCTTTTTGTTAAATAAACACAGTGGGCCATTTATTTTTTAAAATAAAAGGCTCAGGGGTGTCTGTGGCTCAGTGAATAGGGCACCGACCCCACATTCCAAGGGTGGTGGGTTCAAACCCAGCCCTGGCTGAACTGCAACAACAACAACAAAAAAAAATAGCTGGGCATTGTGGCGGGCGCCTGTGGTCCCAGCTACTCAGGAGGTTGAGGCAAGAGAATCACCTAAGCTTAGGAGTTGGAGGTTGCTGTGAGCTGTGATGCCACAGTACTCTGCCGAGGGCAAGAAAGTAAGACTGTGTCTCTAGTAAAATAAATAAATAAATGAAATGAAATAAAAGGCTCAATATTTATTTATTTTATTTATTTTTAGAGAGACAGAGTCTCACTTTGTTGCCCTTTAGAGCGCTGTGACATCACAGCTCACAGCAACCTCCAGCCCTTGAGCGTAGGCGATTCTCTTGCCTCAGCCTCCCGAGTAGCTGGGACTACAGGTGCCTGCCACAACGCTCAGCTAAGGGCTCAAATACAATTATCTTTTCAGGAGGACCGATTGTGACTGGTGAGTACAACTTTACTTCTCTTGTTCTATAATTGTACAGTTTCAATGTCTTTATAATCTTCAGTTCAACAAAGATCTATTAAATTACTCATTGTCCAGTTAGGTGCTGTGGCTATATAGATGAAAACAAAAGGTATTTCTACCCTCAAATCTTTAACAAGAGGCACAAACAGGTAATCAGTGATAACTGAGCTTAATAGAAAAATTATGGGTTCGGGGGCAGCACCTGTGGCTCAAGGAGTAGGGTGCTGGCACCATATACCAGAGTTGGCGGGTTCAAGCCCAGCCCCTGCCAAAACTGTAAAAAAAAAATTTTTTTTTGAGAAAAATTATGGATTCAGATATGAGGAAGCAGTATACCAAAATTATAGAAAGTCAAATCTGAGTTGCATCAACAAGGATAAATGTGAGTCTGTCTGGTGTGGCCTCAAGGCTACATGTTGCCCTCAAGATCCCCAAGTGCGTCTCCTCAACCAATCGCAACTTCACGAAACAAGACCCTTTATTAAAAGGAATTATTCTGTAAAATGTGGATTCCATCAGGGAGCCAGAAGGCCACATGTGGCCCCAAGGCTGCAGGTTCCCCTCCCTTGGGATGGTTGGGAGGGCATTTCTGGAAGGGCACCACTGATGCAAAGGCATTAAGCCATGGAATGTCATGGTATGCTTAGAGACCAGCATCTTGTATGTGGCTACAGAAATGGGGTGATTTATGGAGGAAGAGGAATGAGGTCTAATTTTTTTTTTTTTTTGCAGTTTTTTTAGGCCAGGGCTGGGTTCGAACCCGCCACCTCTGGTATATGGGGCCAGCGTCCTACTCCTTTGAGCCACAGGCACCACCCAAAATGAGCCAACAATTTTTCTCTTTGTATCAGGACTGGAGGGATCCCAATAACCCCCAAAATACTTTTGCACAAATTTACCAGGAGCACCCACAAGAGTCAGGAACCCTGGTCTAAAAGTGAGTGACAGAATGCAGGGAGGTGGGGCTGACAGCAAGTACTCAGAATTTCCAGGATTCCATGTACAAATCCTGATATCTCAGTTAGGTAGGAGAACCAGGAGCAAAGACAGAAACAATGGCTCAAAGTCTCTTATGTGTGTCTATTTGTTTGAGAGATGAATCTTTTAGGGTAGTAAGTGGGGCTATTATGATCAGTTTGCCTCCTTCTGGACACAGGGTAAGATGGCTCCCTCCTCTCTTCCCCACCCGCACTAGACATGTCCTCAGATTTCTGAGAAGTGATATGTGTCACTTCTGCATGAATGGACAGTGCCTGACTCATCGCATGTTTGCTGGGCCGTGACACAGTGATGCCCCAGGTGGTGCTGCCCCATCTGCCTGGGCCCTGAGCCAGGAATCAAGGAGTAGAGGCCTCTTTCAACCCACACTAGCCTTGGAATATAAAGGAGAGATAGACCTATGTCTTTTTGAGCCTCTGACTTCTCTATCTATTTTCATCTAGTTTGTCCTCCTCTCTCCAAGGTACCATAGTGGTAAGAGCATGACCCTGGAGCCCAACTGCTTAGGTTTAGATCTTGGTTCTGTAGCTCCTGTGTGACCCTGGGCAAGTTACATAGCTTTTGTGTCCAGTTTGAAACAGGGGATTAAGAGTGTCTACCATATTGAGTTGTCATGAAAATTTACACATATATATGATGTATGTGCATATACAGATGCGTTGCTTAATGATGGGGATATGTTCTGAGAACTGTGTCATTAAGTGATATTACTGTGCTAGAGTGCACTTACCTCAACCCAGATGGCATAGCCTTCTCCACACCCAGCCTGTATGGTACAGCCTATTACTGCTAGGCTACACACCTAGACAGCATGTTACTGTACCACAGGCCACTGGAACACAACGGTAAGTGTGTATGCAAACACGGAAAAGGTACAGCTAAAAACTGGTATTACAATCTTACGTGACCTGTTGTAAATGCATCTGCACCACACATTGCTGTTCAGCTGACAGTGTATAGTATATAGTGTTTTATATACTATATGCTGTAGAGTCTAAAAGGGGCGCCAGGCATGTCGTAGATGCTCAGTGTTTGTCAATTGCAATTTTAAGATAGATTCCACCAAAAGTTCAAAGTGGAATAGATTACTGTCTTGTGGGCCCTGGGGAACCACCTCTAATACTGATTAACAAGCAACCTAAAAACCAAACTCAGTTGTCTTCGGGGAAAGGAAATACAGGAAAAAAAAAATGTGTTATTCAACCGACTGCCTGAAAAAAAATCCACACTTCTACAGGGCTCCTTTGGCAGTCTGGAAAGAGAGAGATTACCCCTAAGGCCCCAAATTCTCTGCCCCGTGGTCCACATGTCTCTGCCTTTGGCAATAGAGCCCTGCCAAGTTGCCACAGTAGGCTGGGTAGGAAAGCATCTTGTCATTTGGTCCCTTTATCCCAATACAGGGCAATACATATATCTTCCAGCACATTAAGTCCAGTGGAGCAGCTTCTAGAAAGAACTACTCTCCAAAGAATCCATTCTTCTACTCAGTGCACACACTTCACCCTTAACACAAAACCCAGGCTTCTACTCACATCACCCCTGCCTCCACCTTCAACTTCAGAAGTCATGAGTGTCCCTATCCTGTCAAGTGTATGCAGCATTCAAATACCCGAGGGGCTTGTCACATCCTGCCCTTATTCATACTCAGACAAAGAAATTCAGTTCTTTTAATCTCACCTCATAAACCAATGCCTTACACACCTGATTATTTTTAAAATTTACCATTACTCACCCATGTGTCAGCAACTCCTTCAAACCCACTTGCCTCTGCTACTATTATATTTCTGCCAATTGCCCTGTTGTAGAAGGCGTGTGTACTTTAAAAATAGATACAAATGTAAAATATGTCTATAATATACTTCATTATTAATACATGTAGCAAATGTAATTAATATATTTGGTAACATAATTCTATAGATCAATAATACTCATATATGACACAGTAATATTTATTTTTGTTTTCATTTACATCAAACATGCTCTAAAGTAATATAATCTGATTTAATTAATCCTGTTAACTTTTTAGCCAAGAATGTCTTCTCAACTTGCTTTTTCCACCTCTGCATTTTGTTAGGCAAACTCAAGCTAATCTTCAGCCACAATTACCATTTAACTATATCCTAGTCCTTTTCCTGATGGCTTTTACATCATTTTGCCATTGAAAACAAACCAGTAGATGTAGGATATAAAATGTTTTACTTTTAAAAAATATTAAGGTTGGACGCAAACATTCTTAAAATACTAAAAGATATCATTTGAAAGAAAACTTCCATTAAGAATGACTCCTTAACATTGTAAAGAGAAAAAATACATTTCTCTCTATTGAATGAAAAGCACTGGTTCTAAAGAAAGGAAATTCATGTGATCAATATAATCATAATTTCCACATAGCATCTGAGAAACACGGGTAATGTTCCAGAAGCAAATCTACAAGGTGCCTACGCCCCCTCTGTTAAACAAATTACACTACTACTCCACATCATTAACGAAAACACAGCAAAATCTAATGGTCTTGTCATCTGTTTATGTTTTCACTTTAGTTTAGCCAAGTTCCAAAGGATTTTTTTTTTCTCAAAGACCACAGTGTACAAGAAACTATCCATTAAAATAGTTTGAACATTTTATATAATATTTTACTTTGTTGAATAAAAGTTCAAAAGAAACAAAAGACAAACTAAAACTAAATCTTCACATTTGAAAAAATACTCTATTCTTTAAAAAATAAGGATTCTTTTTTAATGCAAAAAGAATTCACTAGGGTAAAAAAAGTAGTAAAGTCTACATGTAAAAAAAGGAAGGTGAACTATTACATATCAATTGCAAATGTATAATGCAACTATGAGACATATCACATGGAATATACTATGTGCTAAAATTTAAAAAGCATGCTACAAAGTTTTATGTATATAAATGTAAAATAAACAATGGCATGTACTCTCTCTAAATTTAAGAATAATGTTGAGAAAGTAACTATAGGTATATCTCATTTTATTGCACTTTGCTTTACTGTGTTTCATAGATTATTAAATTTTACAAATTGAAAGTTCAAGACAAGCTTGCAATGAGCAAGTCTATCAATACCATTTTTCTAATAACATGCTCACTTCACATCACGATGTCACATTTTGGTAATTCTTGCAACATTTCAAACTTTTTCAATATTATTATATCTGTTGTGGTGATTTGTGATCAGTGACCATTCATATTACCATTCTAATTATTTTCAGCACCACAAACTATTTCTATAAAAGATGACAAACTTAATCGATAAATGTTGTGCGTGTTCTCACTGCTCTGCTAACACCATTTCCTGTCTCTCTCCCTCTCTTGAAAGCTATCTATTCCCTGAGACTCAACAATATTGAGATTTGGCCAATTAATAACACTACAACAGCCTCTAAATGTTTAAATGAAAGGAAGAGTTGCATGTTTCATGCTTTTAACCAAAAGCTAGAATGATTTAGCTTAGTGAGGAAGGCATGTTGAAAGTTGAGATAAGCCAAGGGCTAGACATTTTTTGTGCCAAGGAAACAAGCTATATATATAGAAAAAAGCTATATATATATATATATATATATATATAGAGAGAGAGAGAGAGAGAGAGAGAAGTTATTGGCTCAGTGGAGTGGCTTATACCTGTAATCCTAACACTTTGGGAGACCAAGGAGAGAGGATGGCTTGAGGCCAGGAGTTGGGGACCAGCTTGAGTAATATAGCAAAAGCCTGTCTTTACCAAAAAAAGGAAAAAAAAAATTAGCAAGGCATGGTGGCATGTGCTTGTAGTCCCAGCTACTCAGAAGGCTAAGATAGGAGAATTGCTTGAGCCCAAGAATTTGAGGCTGTAGACAGCTATAATGATACCTCTGCACTCAAGCCCTGGCAACAAAGCAAGACACTGTCAAAAGAAAAGGAAGGAAGGAAGAGAGGGAAGGACAGAAGGAAGAGAAGGAGGGAGGGAGGGGAAAAAGAGAGAGAGGGGGAGAGGGAGAAAGAAAGAGAAAGAAAGAAGGGAAAGAAGGAGGGAGGGAGGAAAGAAAGGGAGAGAGAAAATGAAAGAAGGAAAAGGTTCTTAAAGGAAATTTAGAAGTGCTACTCTGGTGAACATATGAATAAGAAAGTAAAACAACTTTATTACAGATATGAAGAAAGTTTAGTAGTATAGACAGAGGGTCAAACCAGCCACAACATTCCCCTAAGGTAAAGTCTAATCCAGAGTAAGGCCCTACACCAGAGCAAACTCTCTTCAATTCTATGAAGGCTAAAAGGGATGAGGAAGCTGCTAAAGATAAGTTTGAAGTTAGCAGAAGTTGGCTCATGAGAAGAAATTATCTTCATAACATAAAAGTGAAGCAGCAAGTTCCGATGAAGAAGCTGTAGCACGTTATCAGTAAGACATAGCAAAGGTAACTGATGAAAGTGGGTACACTAAACAACAGATGTTCAATGTAGATGAAACAGCCTTCTATTGGAAGATGCTACCTAGGACTTTCCCAGACAATAAGGAGAAGTCAATGCCTATCTTCAAAGAATAGGCTAAATCTTGTTAGGGACTAATGTAGCTGATGACTTTAAGTTGAAGTCAATGCTCCCAGGACCCGTAAGAATGATCCTAAATCTACCTGTCCTCTGTAAGTAGAACAACAAAGCAGGATGAGAGCACAACTGTTTATAGCATGGTTTAATGAATATTTTAATCCCACTGTTGAGATCTACTGCTCAGGAAAAAATATTTCTTTCAAAATATTATTGCTCATTGACAATGAATCTGGTCATCCAAGAGCTCTGATGGAGATATACAAAGAGATTAATGCTGTTTCCATGCCTGCTAACACTATATCTATTCTGCAGATTTCAAGTTTTATTACTTAAAAAGTATATTTTATAAGGATGTACCTGCTATAGGTAATGATTTCTTTGATGAATCAGGGTAAAATAAGTTGAAAATATTCTCAGAAATATTAACCAGTCAATATGACATTAAGGATATTTTTAATTCATAAGACATCAAAATATCAGTGTTAACAGGAAATTGAAAGAAGTTGATTCCAAGCCCTATGGATGACTTCGGGGGACTCAAGACTTCAGTAAAGGAAGTAAATGCAGATATGGTGGAAATAGGATTAGAAATGACTATCAAGATGCAAGTAAATTACTGCAATCTCATGATAAAAACTTTAATGATTAGGAATTGCAGAACCTATTTCTATTGAGGACAGTGTGAGCATTGTTGAAACAACAATTAACAACTTAGAACTGTTATACAAACCTAGTTGATAAAGCAGTGACAGGGTTTGAAAGGACTGTCATTTTAAAAGAAGTTCTACTCTGGGTAAAAGGCTATCAAACAGCATTGCATGCTACAGAGAAATTTTTCATGAAAGGAAGAGTCAACACGACAAACTTTATTCTCGTCTTATTTTAAGTAATTGCCACACTCTGGGAGGTCAAGGTGGGTGGATTGCTTGAGCTCAGGAGTTTGAGACCAGCCTGAGCAATAGCAAGACCCTGTCTCTAAAAACACCAGGCATTGTGGCAGGTGCCTGTAGTCCCAGCTACTCGGGAGGCTGAAACAAGAGAATCACTTGAGTCCAAGGGTTTGAGATTCCTGTGAGCTGGGAGACCACTGCACTCTTTGGAAGGCAACAAAGTGAGACTCTGTCTCAAAAAAGGAAAGAAAAGAAAATTGCCAGCCTTCAGCAACCATCACCCTGATCAGCAGCCATTAATACAGAGGCAAGATCCTCCACCAACAAAATGTGGGTGAATCAGATGACCTTTAGCATTTTTTTAACCAATGAAGTATTTTTAATTAAAGCATTTACAGTTTTTAGACATATTAATAATTCTATTACACAGTTAATAGAGTATAGTGTAAGCATAATTTTTTATGTACTAGGAAACCACAACATCCATGTGACTCACTTTATTGGGATTTCGCTTTACTGCAGTGGGCTGGAATCAAACCATCAATGTCTCCAAGATATGTCTACATATTTTCCTTTCTCCCAAGGACAACTTGTAAAATTGTAATTTCTATTTCACATGATTTAGGTCTTGGTCTTTATGATTTGGTGGGAAAAAAAGACCTTTCAAAGCTCAAGCTCTGTTATTTGATAATCAGAATGAAAGAATAATAAATATATGAGAAATGTTAAATGCATTCCTTTTAATTCTACTTGGCATTTTCTTAAAATTCTGTCTTTTCTTAAAATCCAAATTATAATCCCAGAGCTGAAATATGGTTTGCCAATTTTGAATAAAAAGCATCAATTTATCCAAACCAAAAGTTTTCAACAGAGCATGCCCCACAGAAAGATTCTTCCCTGCAGTCACTGTTCTCAACTTTAAAGAATTAATCACACTGACTTTGGCTTCTGGAGTAGATACACTTTTCCCTATTCTTCCCCTAATTATGTCTGTTAATGAGAACCCTGTACGTCATATAGAAGACAAGCAGAAGACGACTCTGCAAGGTAAAAGAAAGGCGGACAAGCTAAGGACTCAGAAACCCAAGAAACAAAAAGAAGTGTGATCCCTGGCATTTCCTTTTGCCTCAGAGCCCAGTCGTAGATCTGAAAAAGGAGAAGAGACCAGCAACGGCCCAGCTCAACCCCCAGACAACTGTGTTGAGTGACAAAAGCCAACACACAAGTTATATACCATGATTATAATTATGTCACTTTCTTGAAATCACAAAATTAAAGAAATGGTCCACAGGTTAAGAAGGAAGGAAGTAGGCTCGGCTATAAACGGACACCCTGAGGGATCCTTATGAAATCAGGACTGTTCTGTATCTTGACTATAGATAATGCACTATGGTTTCCCCTGATGTTCCCATTGGAGGAAATTGAGTAAATAGAACCCTCGCTCTGAATTATTTCTTATAATTTCATGTGACTCTCCAATGATTTCACAATCAAATATTTAATTTTTTAAAGGCCTTTTAGTAGGTCTTACCTGCATCTTGAGGTAGCTAAAACAAAAATTTTCCGTTAAGAAAGTGATGACTGTGTTTCTATTATAATATTTGTTTGGGATTAAAAAAAGAAAAATCTTAAACTTTAAAAATATTCCCCACAGCAAATATTCCCATAACATTTTCTAGAACTGGGGAAGAGAAATTCACATTAGAAGAATTAGGCAGCCCGGTCACTACCCTTATCAGAGGGTGAGAAATTTTTGATGTAAGGTAGCTCAATAAATGTCAGCTTTTAATTTACATATACTAGGTAACCTGATAACAAATATGGGGACTTCTTTTATGATTAAGAATCAGCGGTCCTCCCTTATATACTTCTGTTCCCATATGCCTATTGATATCAATTTATTTTTAATTTTCATTTAGTTTGTACATGTTTTCTATATATTTTATTTATGAGCTTTATTTCCTATTTAAAAACAAATACTCATGTATTGATTTATAATTTTTATAAAGAATGAGACTTCTTCCGTAACTGATATGGTGACATGCAGGACCTCTTTTTAGTCTATATGTCACCTGTTAGACCGAGAATGCCGAACTATGCTAAGATTCACCACAAACATCCCTCAAACTCTTGAGAAGAATTTTTAAATGCGTGGCACCATCAAGAGGCAGTAGCTTGTACTGCCATTCTAACAAGAACCTAAGGTTTGCTCTCAAGTACAGAGGAACCTACTTTTAATAGTAATTGCCATAAACTACTGAAATATAGAATTACATTAAGACTTACTTCTGTGTTTCCCCAAGGTGAAGTTAATAGATTTTTGCTTAATGGTAGTATTTTCCGTTCCACTCCTTATCTGCCACCTCTCTTTCCAATTAAAGAAGAAATGTGACAACATTTTTTACTCTCAGTTAACTGAGGACAACTGGCAGTTCTAATTTGCTGATGATTAATTTATTCAATATTAATGGCATTAATGAAAATGCCAGCTATTTTCAGAGAGAAAGTCCTTTCTTCTCTAATCATCCAAGGTGATCTAATGACAGGTAATATTCTTCCTTATATTACCCAGTAGTTATAAATTTACTCTAACTTTATTTGGAAGGAAAGGAATGCTATTTACCTAGAAAACGAACAGCTTGTTTAGGCAGTAGACAAAATCATCAATTTGATGATGGCGAATTATTCTGTGCTGTCCAATTATTATACTTAATTGCACCAGGCTTTTATAGCTTTTATTAACATAAAAAAATTTTTCAATTACATACATGGCTCACATTGTATTTCTGGGCTAGATCCTATAAATCACCTAAGCAAGGCAAGAAAGTAAAAGAAGTCAGTGTTGACAGGCTGGTTTTTAAACATTAGATTTAAGAAAAGGATCCACAGAAACAATTCAGTTTAAGGCACAGGCTGAAACTGAAGATTAAATAAATTAATGTAATAATGGTCATTCTGACTCAAAATACAGGAAGAGAGTCATCATTTTAAATACCCCTTTGAAAAGTCTGAGCCATTGAGTTTATTTGATTAGCAAACAAATTTCTCATGCCATCTGCAGTTTAACTGGCTTCTTTCCACTAGTGCAACCTTATTTTAAAAAGTAAAACTATAGTCAGGATGTAACAAGCGGAAAGGCCACCTCAGAAAGGAGATTCCGTTCAGACCAAACTAGAGGACAAAGAAGTATTTCATTATTACCTAAGACATTATTTTTGTTCCAAGAAAGGTTAATGCTTTGACTAAGCAACAGTAAGCATTCTCTGAACATTGTCCATTCTGCTGCACAAACATCGAATACTGTCAAACGTACAATATGGCTCTGCACAGCCAAAAGGTCTAAATGAGCAAGTTGTTTTGTTTTCTTTTTAGGGTCAGGAGTCACTAGAAAGAGGAGATAGCAAGAAGCAAAACACCTTTATAAGTGGAGTTAAGTTTCACCAGACGATGCTCACTAGTCTTGGGTTTCTAAATAAAAATTTTTTTTTTTTTTTTTGATACAGAATCTCACTCAGTGGCCCTTGTGTTGAGTGCTACAGCGTCATAGCTCACAGCAACCTCAAACTCTTGGGCTTAAGCCATTCTCTTGCCTCAGCCTCCCCAGTAGCTGGGACTACCCACCACAACATTTGTCTATTTTTTAGAGACAGGGTCTCTCACTCTTGTTCAGGCTGGTCTTGAACTCCTGAATGTTGCGTGACCAGAGTCGCGAAAGAACAGCAGCTTTGCTGTGGGTATAAACTCACTCCTGCAATTATTAAGTCAAGAAACAGACTACACAGTATGGGATGGCATGTCACACTGAGTTCACTTTGCGTGCTTGATGTAGGATATGTTTATTTCTAAATATTATCCTACACCTGAACTCTAGCAATTTGCCCGCCTCAGCCTCCCAGAGTGCTGGGATTCCAGGCGTGAGCCACTGGCACCCCAGACTTCCTAAATAATATTTCTTAATTACAAAATTAAACAATACCAACCTGTTTACACTCTCTGGTCATTAAAATAGTATCTGCATCTGACCACCTTAGGAAAAGTGGAGAACACATATATTTATTTTATAAAATATCAAAATGGCTTAAATGAATATGCTCAATTATATCTGTATTTAATTTTAGAAACATTAGATCTATGGTCTGTCAACAGTATACATGCAAGACTCTGGGACCTATAGCCTCGGGTTTTGTATGACTCTAGAGAGCATCAATTCTTGGAACAAATGCTACAAATTTTTCAAAGTAAAGAAAAATAACTCATTTTAATTTTTATTTTTAATGGAAAGTTGGAGGAGTTTCCCCTTTTTGTGAAAGCAAAAATAATGCATTTATGCTGAATATTCCCATTCTGTTGTACAGAGCTTCAGTGTTACCTGAAACAAAATGCATGTTGGTTGTAGGGGAGCCAGGCGTGCAACCTACAGCTACAGAATAAGGAAAGCCATAATGAATGTCACAATGGGTGCTGAAAACATTCAATTACTCTTTTCAAAAACATGTGTACAATGCTTCCTGTCCTCTAGGCATCTGGCTAGGAGGTGAATATATAGCAGTGAGCAAAATGGGTGTGGTCCCAGCATCTTGCAAATTAAAATTCGTTCATTATAAAGTGCTTTCATGGAACTATAGGAAAAAAACACCTTCCAATAGTAGAGGATTTGCTGACCGCAGACATTTCTCTTCCTCACACAAACACTATGGAAATACTGAAACTCATCTTGAAAGAAAGCCAATCTTATCTTTAGGGAGTCCATATTGGTAGAGTATATAAAAAATCCAAAAAAGCTTACTTCACGGTGCTTCACGAGAGCTGGCATCACATCACAATATATTTGAGAAATAAGTTAAGCCTCAAGTGTGCCCCTACATAATTCTAAATGGCGACAATGCTGTTTACCAAGGCACTGCAGATGACCGTCATCAGCCAGAAAGAAAATACTGGATTCGAACAATGTAATTTGTGGGAATCCATTGGTTCCCCACAATATAACACAGATGTTTTGGCACCAAAACAAAATGAATTCTCTTAACAGAAGTAGGATTTCCTTTAAGTTTTATATTTTCCCTTTTTTCTTCTTAAGATGACTGCTACTGACCTGGACCTTAAAATGCCCTAGAGGATCATCACTGGCTCAGGATTTTGGGGAGGTGTGCAAGTGTCAAATGAGGTGAATAAAAGCACATCCTGTCTACTTTATAATGATTTCTCTACCATTTAGAACATCTAATTTGTCAAATAATTAGTATCTCAGCCCCCTAGAGATATCTTATCCATTAATGTACCCTATTTGGAATTCAGCGTAAAAGGAGGGAGTTAAAATGACCCCTGACCAGCCCTGATGGACTGCACAAGGTCTATAAACCAAAATGCACACACTTCATGTGCATAGGACCCTCTCTAGACCTTACTTGCACTTAGTAACTCTTAATTTAGGATATTTTAAACCAAGACTTGGTATCTAGTTTCTAAAATCATAAAAAAGAAAGAAAAGGTTGGCATAACAACAGAAGCGTGAATTGGCAGCTGAGAGCAAGAAAGAAGAAAAATTATATTTAAAAAAACCTTAAATAGCTCAACTAGTACAGCAGCTGGAGGCTATTAGACTCTAAGTGTATTGTTTTACCTCATCATCGGTCCTTGGAGGTTCACGATTATGGTTCAATCTTTAATCTTTAATAAAATTACCTTGAGTTGTAAAATAAAGATTGAACAAGTAAAAAAAAATCCAGATGGAATATGGGGGTTATTACAGCTGAGCTAAAAATACTAACAGATACTATGCTTAGTGAACCAGACTTATCCCACTTGGTTTCCTCATTAATGAGTTAAATAGATCTTTGGCATCTGGTCATTCTTTATTTATGTAAGAGTTGTGTTTACCTTTTGAAAATTATGCTTTGACAGTTTGGAGTTCTCACCGAAATGTTCAAGCGACTCACCTGGTAGAGCTGATTAAACTGTACTGCCCCTGAAGTATGCCTGATGGCCTGGGGACACGGGCATATCTGCGCTCCTAGAGTAAAGCCCAAGTGGCAGTAGTGCTTTACCTTCAGCAGTTCACCATTCTCTGCAGTGTTCGTTTTACTGACTCCGTGCTTTTGGTTTTGTTTTTGACCTCTGACCAAATTGGATTGGGGTATCAGTCTGCACAAACAACTGACAGCTATCCCCATTGGTGACAGCAGGGACTAGAATCTGGTTTTCAGTCTGACCACTGGGTGCTCTGTCACACGCAGCAATGAAAACCAGCCTTGGTCAGATGAGAGACAACAGAGAATGTGACTGTTGTGTTTGCTGTTTGTAATTAGTTTGTTTTTCTATTTATGCATTCAGATCAGGAAAATATTTTGTGACCAATGGAAAGGCAGTCAGTCTTTGGAGATCTGCAGGAGTTAGATTTTGTGTTCCAGTGTTTATCTCTGCTGCATAGCTGAAGCTGTAGGACTTGGGCTACAAGTTCTTTTGTCTGTCTCTGAGAAAAAAATTCATCGTCTATAGGTGAAATATTTTTCTGCCTCCTGAAGATAATAAATTAATATAAAGGAGTTCTGCTGTTCTGATTGGTTCATGGAGACTAACAAGTATTTAATCAATCTAACATTCCTCAAATACCAAAATAAGGTGAAATCCCAATGCTTTAAATGTGTCCTCCTTTTAAGAAAAAGATCTTTCTCCTCAGAACTATTGACTCAGAAGCATTTCCCCCAAATTTACATAATTAAAGGGAATCCTTACACAAATCAGATTGTTTTGATAAACTGGTTTAAAAAACAGCTATGTATCTTTTCCTTGTTTTATCAGTGCATCATATAATACAAGTGTGATTTCAATTTTTTAAAGAGTTGGATTTGTTTTCTAATAAAGAGACTAGTTTATCTGAACTTCTTCAATGTCTTAACATTATTTTACTGAGAATATAAACTAAGACACCTCATTAAGATTGAGACAAATTAAAATTTATGCTCAACTAAACTGAAATATGATTGTGACAACCCTTTTTTATACCAAGAGCAGTTATGTTCTGCAGTATGTATATTTGAACACAATTTCCAAATAAATTAAAATAAAATAAAATGTAATGTAATGCATGACAAGCACCCTGTTAATGTGAAACTAAAATGCAGTAATCTCTAATGACAGCAATCTTGGAAAAATTAGCCTATGCTTTCAAAAGATAGTAACAGTTATTCTTCTACACAATCTGCTCAGAACAGAGTTTGCTATTTCACAAGAGGAATTTTTTTGTTCTTTATGCTAATTAAGTTCCTGCATATTTAAAATAAAAGGGTTCCCCATTCTGAATGGGGATTTCTTATTTATCATAAAATAATCTACTGTCACTTTATTAATTGTCAAACTACAAACATTCACTGTTCCCCAGTATCTACAATCCCGTATTATTCAATTAGCCTTCTCTATTCATATTTGATTCATCTGCCTCCTCAAGATCAGACAGACCCCAAATTCAGAAAGAGAATCATTTTCCAAGATACCTTATATTTGAACTATCTCTAGGTTTTCCCAGAAGACCTCTGGGTAATTACAAAGATTTGTTCGTTAACCTTACAAAAAGAAAGATGCTAGAAATAATTACACTTGCTTATTACAGCTCTTAGTTTTAAGTAGCCCAACCCCATCAAAAATTCTGTAAGAAAATTTGTCAACTCTCATGAGAAGCTCGGGCTTCCTTACGATCATTTTCTACAGGTAAGATACTATTACAAAAAATGTTCAAAGATGGTGTGTTTTACAGAAAGGCCCCAAATATTTCAATGTCCTTACTCTCTGTAAGATGTTCTTACCCTCAGGGGAAATACTGCTTAAATAAGATTAATGTCTTATACCCTAATAAAGGATTTTACCTCTCCATCCTGCTGGTAAGTGTTTACCATAGCACTTACTCTTACTATACCTTTACCAAGTGGTCTCTACTTTTCTTTTGTATTTGCCTACAGACTACAACATGCCTTTACCAAAGAAAGACAGCTTCAGAGGCTGTGGATAGGACTTTACCAGATACTATAGTCCCGATACTTCAAAGAATAGACTTTTAGATAGAGACTTCTGAGCTGACATTGCATAGACAGGAATGAGACCATACTAGCCAGCTAACTCAGAATCTGTCATCCATTGAGAAGTTGTTTCATGACTAAAAGTTTAAAAAACAATTAAAATTACGAGTATGTTTTCCCTTTGACTGGGATATAATTAGACAGACTATAGCAAGGCCAAACCTAGAGTGTTGCATTTTATATACCCCCATCAGATGTGACAGGCCCAGTCTTACAGGTAGTAAAGGTCACTTCCTGGATTGCCAAGAAGCTTAGCAGTTTTAGATAATCAGGAGGACAGGGAATTCGCCAGCACTTAACAGTAAAGATGGAACCCAGACAAGGTCAATTTCTTCAGTTTCCCATTGTCCTTGGAATAAATGAGTAAAAAGGAGCGTGCATTTAAAGAAAGGTTTCTCGAGTTATGGAAGCCATTGAAAATACTCTCCTAGAGTCCTTAAGAAATTATCTATTAAAGAAGTTAATTCTCTGGCCTTGTTAATACTTACCCAGCACAATATAGCACTGTATTTGCTGTTCACATACAAAAAAGCTTTTATATACTAATTTAAAGTTCTTCTGAATTTATATCAATGAATCAAGCCAAAACAATGCCATTTTGTGACCATGAATAATCTCTTTATAGACTATTTATGTTAACAAAGGGGAATCTCATACTGACATACCATAGAACTGACCCATCCAAGGAATATTTAATTGCGTATTTGTTTTCATTCACTATTATTGGTCAGGACATTTGAAAGCTCTGAAAGAATAGACATCAACTTATCAAAAATTGAGTGATACAAATTATTCTTGCTCTAAAATACCAAACATTTTCTGTCCTACAAAGATGCAAATGGTTTCTGTCCATCATAATCCAAAGGTTATAGTTTTTGTCCTGTAGGGCATTAACTAGTTTTGCATGTGATTTAAAAATCTTATTCTGCCATACCTTTTTTTTTTTTTTTTAGTAAATAAAATATTTTTTATAATCTTATGCTTTTGTAAATCAGCTTTGCCATCTGTGTCTTTTCACATTAAGGAAATCACTAATCAACCATTAATGAATCAAAATAATCTCTGACATATTCATTGTAAAAGAAAAAATTCTGTGCTTAGAAGATAATGAAAAAATGCAATTGTTTGTTCTCATTCATTAATAGGACTCCCAAGGGATGTCTCTTACTGACTTATTTTTCCACAATAAGCATAAATTCATTTTAAATGGAGAAAGACAACTCAATAAACTTTGGGAATTGTGGAGGAAAGGTTGCACACCATGCAAAGCCTTCAAAGTTCTAGGCAATTTGGTATTTAGAAAATCTGCTATCTAATTCCCACTAGTCATGATTTCACTGACTACTTCTATCACAACCATACAAATGCAAATTTAATGATATAAATAATACAAGTCACCATTTCCTCATAGTCTTAAAAGAAAAATTTGTAAGACTTGTAAGAAATTCAGTAAAATTCACGACTACATTTGTGAGCCTTCTCAAGAATTTATAATGTGAGAACTCTAGTTAAATTCCTGTAGGCCTCCAAAATACCTACATGTGCCTAACAATAGTGATCTAGGAAGAGGTGATCTAGGAAGAGGAGGAATAGCAGAAGAGTATCTAGGAAAGAGGAGTAGTGGCTGGTGCACATGGAAGCCTATGCCCCTACATTATCCTTGGAGTCTGTCTCCAAGGCTGCCCCGTGGATTCTGGTCAATGAAACAGTGGGATCAACAGATGAAAGTTACCAATCGCTCCATCTCCTGCTCCCTGAGTCTTTCCTCCCTCTGCCGCCGGTGATAATCCATCAGGTCATCACGTCCTGAAATGGAGCTAATGCTACTCTTCCGCTCCCGCAGGACAGGCTGAGGCGTTCCTGAGGCCTGTCTGAGGCTGTCCAAATCAGCCTCATCAAACTCCACAGATCCGCAAGAGAAGTTCCTTCTGGCTGCAAACACTCTGTCTGGCTCTCCAGGAAGAAATGAATGACTTGGACTTGTCCCTGAGCCTGAGTATGAAGCCCTGTCAAAGTCATCAGAAGCACAAGAGGAGGTGGAAGCCAGAAGCATCTTTCGAGCCACTCGGGGACTGGCAGGGACACTGACGGTGGAACTTACATAAGGATTGCCTTCAGATGCAGAGGATTTATAGGGTAAAGCCCCTGAGCTTAAAGAAGAAAAATTAAGGTAATTGTCATTATCTATTACACTATGAGGTAGATCCTTTTCCCCAAGTTTTGTTCTTTTGGAATTGCCCAGAGAGTTTCTTAGAGGCAAGCTGAGAGGTGTCAGCTGGTTCTCTGTGGCTTTGTACAACCTGGGAAGCGATCGGCTGTAGGCTCCCATGTGACTCAGGCTGCTGCCTGAATACTTCCTAGTTCTTATGCTCATGTTTTCAGGTGCTAGCTCTTTGTGTCTAGTTAACCTGGGCTGAAGTGTCAGGTTGTCCTGAATGTTCATTTTCCTGGCTTGCTTTGGGCTTGAAGGCATACTTGCTGCTCCCGATCTGCTGACAGGAGAGGAGCCAGCATCACTCAGAGAACCCCCATTCCACATGGTCAGGAGTGAGCCAGATGCCTTTCGACCTTCCAGGCCTCCGAGAAAGTAGACATTGTCATGTGATTTATTCCTTGAGCTGTATTTGGAATAGGGAGGCTTCTCTGAGAACCTCAAGACCCTTTCACCATCCCGGCCAGAATAATGATCAAAGTCCACTCTCCCAAGGGGGTATCCACTGAGGGAGGGTGCAGTGCTGAGTAAAGGGGTGGGAGGTTTCATGGAAATAGTTTTCTCAGTTCCATCACAAGAGAATTGCTTGCTCCCCTGGATTTTGGCCAAGGAGGGGCTATTTCTGACACTGGTTCCCAAAGGCGAAGGACTTCTTTTAGCAGGCACAGGTTGTGAGAGGGTTAAATAAGAGCCAGAATAATCTCCATTGGCTTTAAATCTAAGACTGGAAGAGTATTTCTTCGGGCTTAGGCTCTCCATCATGTTTTGAGAATCGTTCTCAAGAGAAGACACCCCAATGTCTTCCTCTAAGCTACCATTTTGTAAATCCAGCTGCTTTAGTGTGTGGCTATGCTCTGCCATGATCTCGCTGGAATCTGTAAAGAAATAAAAGAGACAGAGTTACTTAAAAAAGATTTTAAAAGAACAGTGCCTTGTCAGGCCTGCCTCTGGGCAAATAACCCTGCCGTCTAACCTAGTGCAACTAACAAATACAACCTCTATTTCAGTCTTAAATCTATTAAAACTGTACTTCAAGTTGAAGAAGGATAAAGACCACTGATCTGGAAAGTTTACTGTACAAAAGACAAATTAATCAAGAGGATAGCAGTGATATTTGAAAGAAACAAATCCCCAAACAAGTCCAGGTGCAAAATTAGCTAGAGAAAAAGACAATTTCCCTTTAGTATTCGACCCCTTGGAAGACCATCTCCTTCTTGAGTGCCTAACAAATGTCCAAAGGGTCAATGCAATAGACCTCTATTAGAATCATTAACTGTTAGGAAATAAATTCCTAAGGAAACAAAATTCACATTTTGGCAAACAAAAAATTTTGTTAGACACTGATCACTAACACGAGAGTTGGAAGCTGGTTCTTTAAATGAGGGGTCTGGGAATTACCTTGTCAATAAGGAGACATAAGGGTTCTGCACTCAACAGAAAGAGGCTGTCAGTGACAGAGGAAAAGGTGTTCCCAATTTATTGCCATGCGGTCAGGATGGTGAATTAAAAATATGAAACTGTTATATCCTTAAAATTTCCTGGTACACAAATGTCATCCTTTATATTAAACCCTCTTCTCTAGCAGAAACATCCTTCTCCCTATTGGGTACCAATCAGAACACTTCTTCAAGGTACAGATTAGAATTCTATCTTCCAGTATTAAAATTTTTAAGAAAATATATAGACCCATAAGAACGTGCTTTAGACCCCAGTTTGAACAAATTAACCTAAGAAATTAAAGTTTTGGGCTATGTCTTTGAATTATAAACTATCACAGCAAACAAGAAGTCTTTTATTTCTAACTAATAAGAAGATTTTCCTTAGATTATAAGCAAAGAGAAAACACAATTTAAACAATCTCACTGAACTCACGCACCACTAAAACTATCCTCAAACCCTGAGGCACCTTAGATACTAATTATTACATCTCTGGTCTCTATGTGAACAGTATCATCTATGGTTTGTAATCAGTTACATAATGTGGTTGTCTCTGTAACTAGTCCACAAGTTTAAGGAAGAGGGTTATGCCTAGTATTTCTAGATTATCTCCACCCATCCCCCCAAGACTCCCACTGTACCATAGTTAAGAAACTCAATGAACGTAAGTTTTTAATTTTCATCACACTTTTCCTCACTCCCTCCCAGCCACGGATGAAGGCCATTAATCGGCCTGTTCAGCCCCACAGACTCTCTGGGAAAATTTAGGCAGACTCGCAAAGAACTGCTTTCTGCTAGGGTCAAGAAACAGCCTGGCTGCTTACATTCTTATGATGGGTTAAGTATACAACTGCCTATAAAGGTGTAGCATCCTCCAAAATACTCGACTGTGGTTGCGTTTCTTACCATTTAACCCAAAGCCCTGCCTAGATGGATACATGCATAATTATTTTTTTAAGTATACCTCAAAGAAAATTGAGGTTCTCCATTCCCCCAACTGGGGTCTGGTCCTGTCATCTAGCTCTTGCCAAGTCTTTTATCCCTCAGGGACAGTGTCCTCTCTGCCTCCAAGACAAATGTCTCCCTTAGCATGTCTACTGCTGCTAAATCTGACCTTGAAAGCAACGCTAGTGTGGTATGAGCCATAGCTCACCAGGCCCCCTTGGAGGACTAGAACTGAAATGACTCCTAATCTTGGCCCCTTCTATTCCATACTAACTTCATCTCTGTTTAGTTTGCCATATTGAAATTCCAGCAAGAGAATTAAGACAAAATAAGGATAAAATAAGAAATAGACGCATACTAAGGACATTACAGTGTTATTTATTATAATGGGAAAGACATCACAAATGCTTCAAAATAAGGAAAAAAATTGAATAAGCTATACACATCATATGAGAAATTAGTATATAAATATTTAAAATCATATTTGGAAGTACATTTTGTAGCATAAAAAGTACATTCATATAATTTTAAGTCAACTTTTTTTTTTTTGAGACATAGTCTCTCTCAGTTGCCCTGGGTAGAGTGCCATGGCGTCATAGCTCAGAGCAACCTCAAACTCTGAGCTCAAGTGATTCTCTTCTTTTTTTGTTTTGTTGTTTTTTGTTTTTAGAGACAGGGTCTCACCCTTGTTCAGGCTGGCCTTGAACTCCTGAGCTTAGGAAATCTACCTCCCTCAGCCTCCCAGAGTGCTAGGATTATAGGTGTGAGCCACCACACCTGCCCTTTTAAGCAAACTTTAAAATGAGTACAGTTTTTTTATGTAGAGTCCTTGCTCATGCACATGGATTATACACACATAGGTAGATCTGGGTATATAATGCACACAGTGAGTGCAGTTTTATTATACAATTTACCCTTGAACAACATTGGTTTGAGCTATATGAGTCCACTCAGATAAAAACTTTTTAAAATAAATGTACTAAAAATTTTTTATTTGTGGTAATTTTTTCAAATTTTTTCAAATTTGTGACAATTTGAAAAAAAATTCACAAGCTGGGTGGCCTAGAAATATAAAAAAATCAACAAAAAATCAAGTATATCATGAATATGTAAAATATATATAGATGCTAGTGTATTTTATCATTTACTACCATAAAAATATACACTGATCTATTATAAAAAGCTAAAATATATCAAAATCTACACATTCAGACTGTACATGATGCTATTTACAGTAGAGAAAAACATAAACAAACATAAAGGTGTAATGTTAAATTGTAACTGCAAAAAATTAACTATATTCCCCACTGTATTACTGTAATAATTTCATAGTCACCTCCTGTTGCTATTAAGGTGAGCTCAAGTATTGCAAGTATCTACTTAAAACACAGTGAAGATAATCATCTCCATGTGAACAGTTTGTCTCTCCAGCAAATTGCCTATTAGAGTAAAAAGTGATCTCTTAATAGCTCTCATGTATTTTCATCATGTTTAGTGCAATAATGTAGCCTTAACATTAGTGCCATAATAACTAGCCAATAACACAGTGCAATAATAGCCTTGAACATCATACAATGGGATCCACACCAAGTGCTGGAAGTGGTTTCAAGAAACAGAGAAAACCCTACCAGAAAAAGTTGAGTTACTTAATATGTACTGTGGATTGAGCCTGGATCTTCCAGTGCCCACCATTTTAAGATAAACAAATCCAGCATAAAGACTACTGTAAGAAAGAACAAAGAAATGTGTTAAGTTATCACTGCACATGCCAGCAGACATGAAAACTTCACACTTTTTGTGAAATGCCTGTTTAATCTCATATTGACCATGCAGCTTTTAAGTGGGTTCTAAGTATGATTCTACATTTATCAGTTTTGAGAAAAGAAGAAGTCCTTATATGAATACTTAAAGCAAAAAGATGTGAAGGATAGCAAGCTGGAGACATTCATGCCAGGAAAGGATGGTTTGATAATTTCAGGAAGAGGGTGAGCTAAAAAAAGGGTCAAGATAACAGGAGAAGCAGCTTGTGCTGACCAAAAAGCAGCAGATGGGTTCCCAGAAACCATTAAGAAAATGACTGAGGACAAAGGATATCTGCCTGGACAAATGCAGGCAAAATGTCCTATTTTAGAAAAAAAAAAAAAAATGCCACAAAGGACATTGATAAGTAAGGAAAAGTGAAGCGATCACTAGGATTTAAGGCAGGAAGGGAGAATCTAACTCTACTGTTTTGTGCAAATGCAGTCTTTATTAAAAAGATAATCAGGATTGTCTTTATCTATAAGTTTCTAAACCCCAAGACTTGAAGGGAAAAGATAAACACCAGCTGCCAGTCTTCTGCATATAAAACAAGGCGGCTTGCACAACAAGAAAGTTTTTCTGGTTGGTTCCATCAGTGTGTTATCCTTGAGTCAGTAAGTACCTTGCCAGTAAGGGACTTCCTTTCAAAGTTCTTTTGATATCATACAACGCCCTTGGCCACCCAGAATCCCACGAGTTCAACACCAAAGACAAATGGTCTACTTGTCTCCAAACACAATGTCTCTAATTTATTCTCTGGATCGGGGGACATAAGGACCTTTAAGATGCATTATCCATAGTACTCTATGGAAAGGAATGTCAATGCTATAGCAGAGAACCCCAATAGAGGAGACATCATGAAGGGTTGGAGGATCATCCGATTGATGATACCATCATCATTTTTAAAAAAGTGAAAACCATCAAACCTACAATAATACATCCCTGCTCGTACAATCATGCACGTCCAGATGTTGTGCATGATTTTACAGTATTTATACAGTGCCAATCAAGGAAATCGTAAGATTGTGGATATGGTTTAAAAAGGGGGGGGGGGGTTAAGGGTAAAGAGTTTCAAGATATGCATGTTAGAGAAATTTAAGAGCTGGTAGAGACCACTCCAAGACATTAACAGAGGATGACTTGATGGAGATGAGTGATTCTGAACCAGGCCCAGACAAAGAGGAAGATGACACAGAAGATCAGGGCCAGGAAACAAACTGACATCAGACAACCTGGCGGAGGGTTTCAGTCATTCAACACTTGATTTCTTCTTCTTCTTCTTTCTTTTTTTTTTTTGTTTTTGAGATAGTCTCACTATGTTGCCCTTAGTAGAGTGCTGTGGTGTCACAGCAACCTCAGACTCTTGGGCTTAAGCGACTTTGTTGTCTCAGCCTCCCAAGTAGCTGGAACTATAGGGGCCCACCACAACGCCCAGCTTTTTTTTTTTATTGCAGTGTCATTGTTGTTTAGCTGGTCTGGGCTGGGTTCGAACTTACCACCCTTGGTGTGTGTGGCCGGTGCCATAACCACTGTGCTATGGGCGCCGAGCCTGCTTTTGATTTCTTGTACAACAAGAAATCATCTATGACATGGACACTGAAACTGAAGCAAACAGTGGCAGAAGGACTGGTACCATATAGAAACATTTTTAGTGAAATGAAAAGCAAAAAAGTCAGACAGAAATTATAATGCATTTCCATGAAGTCAGACCTAGCGTGCCTGCCTCTCCTACCTCCTGTTCGTTACACCCCCTCCACCTGGCCACCCTGGAAACGGCAATACTAAACCTTCCTCTTCCTGGTCTTTCTCAGCCCATGCAATGTCAGGAAGAAAAGAATGGAGACACTATAATGATCCACTTCCACTTAATGGTAAATACATTCTCTTCTTTGATTTTCTAATAACATTTTCTTTTTTCTAACTTATTTTATTGTAAGAATACAGTACATAATACATATAATATATAAAACATGTTGACTGACTTTATGTCAAGAGTAGAGCTTCCAGTTAACAGGAGGCAATCAGTACTTTTTGGCAAATCCAAACTTTGAGATTTTCCACTAAGTGGGGAAAGGCGATGAGGTTCTTAACCCTTTCGGGGGTCCTCAAACTTTTCAAACAGGGTGCCAGTTCACTGTCCCCCAGACTGTTGGAAGGCCTGACTATAGTTAAAAAAAAAAAAAAAAGAAAAAGAAACTATGAACAAATTCCTATGCACACTGCACATATCTTATCTTGAAGTGAAAAAACAAAACGGGAACAAATACAATCACAACGCCTCATGTGCCCCGCGGGCCAAAGTTTGAGGACCCCTGCTAGTTGTTCAAGGTTCAACTGTGCATGCAAGTTCTCGAGCCAACATCATGGGAGTCGTAATTGATCTCCTCTATCACTAGCCCTCCTTCCTCATTTTATCCATCAGCAAATCCTATCAACATTGTCCTTAAAGCATTCTGAATCTGATCACTTCTTAGCACTTCCACAGGCGCCTCCCTAGTATAAGCCTATATCTTTCCTTGACTCCTTCATGTGACTATTCTCCAGAACAAAAACAACAGCAGAAAGAAGAAATCTCCAGAACAAAAACAACAGCAGAAAGAAGAAATCACACTCCAAAAGGACAAGGAGGAGGAGGAGGAGAAGCTAATCTTCATTAAGTGTCTACCAGACTCTGAGCTGGGAATAAGAAGATACATTGTAAAAGAAACCCTTTCCTGCCTGTGCAGTTTATAATCTAAAGGGAAAGACATACCTATGAACAAGTAATGGCTGTCCACATCTTAATTAAGGGAGGCTGACTGACAGATTGGTAAAGAATCATGGAATGGGGCTAACTCAGTGAGAGTGGCAGTCCTAGGAGGTGACCAGGAAAAGAAATGGCGAAGAAGCCCAGTGAAGGAAAGGGAAACAGACAAGTGTTATCCAATGACAGCATAAAGCCACTTCTACACCTGAAACTTTGTGAGTTCAAAGATACGAACAAAATCCCACACCCATCCGAGGTCAAACCACTGGTACATCACCAAACATCCTGCCTCTGATATAATTTTTAAAAACTGTATAGGAAAAACCAAGTTATTGTTGATATTATAGATTTTAATAATGTAGAGTTGTAACTTTCCTGGGATGAGCCATATTTAATAACTCTGCATTTCTCTTTCAAAATTATTTATCTAAGTCCTTTTCCATCTCCACCAACCCAGTCATACGGTATGCCCTCCTGGGTCCAAGCCACAAGCCTCTCCTAACAGCAGTTTAACCTGAACAAAAATCCTTCAAATATTTAGGATATTTTAGGCAGAGATTTAAAAAAAGTCTATGAGACCTTAGACTAGACAAGAAAAGAATTAATGCCGTTAGTAGGAAAGACTTCAGTTGAAGGTAATATATATAAAACGGGAAATAGAAAAGGTGTTCCCCTGGCATGTAGACACAGCAATCCAAAAAAGCAGGCCAGTGTAGATGTCATTGCACAAAAGTTAGAAGCTAAGCACCAAGCCCGAACTCTGTATTTTAAATATTTCAACAGTACAGCTTAACACCTCATGCCAAAATGGATGCTTAAAAGTTTAACTTTTGAGTCAGCTGCATAAGATACTGATGTTATTTTAAATAAGATGTATTAATATATTTGAACCTGTTTGCAGGTTGCAAATGTTACTTAACCCCTGAATGCAGTACAGTAGAACCTCTGTAAGTTAACCACCCAAGACACTGTAACAAACTGGTCAACATAAGGAAATTCCATTGAGTATGTCTGGTGCCTGGCTGGTCTGTGCAAATCAGGTCAACTTAAGGAGGCAGTCAATGTAGTGAGGTGGTCAACTATGGAGGTTCTGCCCTCCGTCCCCTCATTTGGGGGTTCTAAAACTACAGAGTATTAAACTACTATAGTTTCCCTACTATCCCATAGGGTTTCCCTACTCTCTCGCCTTCCATCCGCCCCACACACACTCTTTTTAAAAATCAAAAAGTGTAATTATTGAGGCAGACTGGGTGACCAAACAAAATATAACACAAATATTCCAGAGAAATATTAGCTGAAAGAAGATCAGCTTTACAATCTCTGGGAAAGAAACAAGCAGGACATTTGCAAATAATAAACCACATCTGAGAAACAGTCGTGCAATACTTCTGGCCCATACATATTTGTAGAGGACATTACACATCATTCAGATGGAAGGATATCCCAGAGAAAATTTAAAGGGACATCCCAATTTTTCAGTATAATCTTATTGGGCCTAGTGAGGATGTGTAAAAGGTTGTACATTTAAAGATTCATCATCAGGTACAAATATGGAATTCGCTCAGTTTCCCAAAGCTCAGTTTACCCGCCATAGCTGAATGTCCATTTGGTCTCAGTGTGGTATCTCTTAATCCCACATTTCAATTCAATTTAAAAGGCAGAGAATCAGACAGATTCTCAACAGCTGATGATACCTTTCTCCCTGCCTGCTTCCAGAATGCCCTTTTCACTTTAGATGTCCCTGGGCACAGTCTTAGAAATGTGAAATCCATAAGAAACATAAGCCAGTAATCAGTAATGTACACTGAATGAGGAATAGGGTGGGGGCAATAAGAGTAGAGAAGCAGGTGGGTAAAAAACACAGAGAAAGAGTTGGGGTGTATTTCCCCAGGCAATGAGGGAGGGGGGAGCCACGTGATTGCAGTCAGAATGAATCAGAAACCCCACGGCAAGGCAGTCAGGCTGGGGGCAGGTGAAGGAGAGCGTGGCAAGAGACACTGCCAAGGCCACACGGGAGGGGGGGATGTGGGGAAGAGAGGTGTGTGCTAACATGTGTAAGGGAGGAGGGAGGCACAGAAGAGCCAAGGTTTACAGCCTGTCTTCTTGCTCTGCTTTGATGTGTTTATTTTGAGTTTCCTGCATATTTTATGTAAACAAAAAAAGGGGTCTCAGTGAAATTGTAAGATCCCTGCATTATGTTACTGTGGAGGGAAAATGGTTCCGAGGGCTTTAATGGCTACCTGCACGGTTACACACATGTCAACCCGCAGAGGGGCCTGGAGAAGGGAGGGACGCATCTGCTGCCCATCTGAAAGAAAAGACAACCCCGGGAAATCTAAACAGGAAAGCAGTTAATGTGTGTTGAAACGTCTGTGTTTACTTTCCAATTCATAAATTTAATCCCCACAGTGCTCTTGTTATTTTATCACCCGAAATGTGTGTATCATCTCATTGTCAATCAGAAAACTCCAGAAGTCATGAAGAGATCTCCAAAAGGTACCACAGAAACTCACAGTACTTTTTCCCTAGAGAAAAGAATTACTTGAAAAGCCAATTTCAGGGATTATTTTTATAAGTTTCTTGGGAGATTCTTTTCTCTTTGGTACAATTCTGGTATTTGTTTTAAAGTGTAATTCTCTGGCTCCCTTTAGACCAGGTGACACCACAAAGCAGCTGATACCGCTGGAATTATAAATCGCCAACAGTAAAGGTACGACACAGTTAGCTGCAGGGATCTTGGTTTCAAAACAATGAAAACACACCAGAGAAACACAATTTTAAAATCAAAGGAATAAACTCAAACAAAACGTTTGTGGTGCTATGCTGCACTGTGTTAGAGAAGAGGGGCTTAAAAGTTCAGGTAACTTATACCAAGTAAGTCTGACAGATTCCTAAATTATACAGCATGTTGCTGTTGCTTGTCATTTTATATTTTTTTATTAAGTCATTTGTATATAGATCATAAATACGTTTATGCCATTATGGGATTCGATGTGTTTATTATTTGTACAAATTGGAGCGCTTACATCCTACTAATCAACATAGCTTTCACCTCATTTACCCAATTACAGCATTAAGACATTTGTGTTCTACACCTGATAGATCTAACTTGTACTTGCAATGTGCTCCATAGGTGTGGTCCCCCTACTAACCCTCCCTCTATTGACCCAGCCCCCTCCTTTCCCCCTCCCCCTCCCTCCTTCATCCTAGGCCATAGTTGTGTTTCATCTTTCATATGCAAGTATGAGTGATTATAAATGGGTTTCAATGAGTACATTGGATAATTTTTTTCCACTCCTGAGATACTTTACTAAGAAGAATATTTTTCAGCTCCAGTGCCACAATTGGTTAGTGCGGGGTACTTATATGTTGCTTGTCATTTTACATTGCCGTGCACAGATACTGGTTAGCACCACCTGATATAAGAGGAATTAACCACAGGGGGACTGCAAGAGCAAGTGATAGAAAAGTAGGAATCATCTAATATTGCTGGGAAAATGGAAGGGATTTAGATTTTACAGAAGAAAATCCAGGAAAGATAATTTCAAAAATCATAGTGTAGGTCCAAATTTCCACTCTGGAATAATGTTTAAGTCTACCCCCAGGCTCTGCAAGGGTTCTAGAAGCAGAGATGCTGACTCCTGGTGCACATTTTGTGGCAGAGAGGGGTTGACGCCTGGTGTTCAAAGCTCTCCCGCACACTGGTGGTCCACTGGCCCATCTCCTTCAGCACTGATGTTTACAATATGACAATGTTATGAATAAAGCATGTGCTCAGGAAATGTAATTGAATTCAGACAGCAGTTTAGAGCAGTCCCTCAGAAGCAGAGCCATTCTTTACAGGAATTCTGTGGGGGTGGCTCTGTGGTGACCAATGGTAGCAGATGGGGCCTGAGGGGACACTTTTACAGAACTAAAAAAGAAACACTGAGAAATCTATTTGAACCGGAGAACAATGGACACTAAAACGTCCCTCTTTCTCCACTAATCCCAACCAACATCAAAACATGGGGAAGAGGGGGTTAATTAGAAGCTTCAGGAACGGCCACTTCCTTTTCTAGCAATATTCTCATTTCACAAATCCAAAAGCAGCCTATTTCCCCGTCCTGTCCTTCAAACACCATCCTTGATTAATCTCTTAGTCTTCTCAGCTGCCCCTCTGCAAACAGATCCTCCTACTTCACAAATATTTCCTTTCATCCCTAAATCTTCCTCAGCCTCCACCATCTCTCCAAACAAGCCTCACCTCTTCACATACCCCACACCCATCTGCGAACATCCCCATCCCTGCAAATACTCACCCTGATCCTCTCTCCTCCCAATATACTACCCCCCCCCCCAGTTTTTACAAACATCCCTAATCCCTTTCCAATGTCTCAGTAGTTATTTCCATAGAACTTCCTCTTGTCCCACTCACTTATCCCACTTCCTAGTCTCCCTCCCTTTAAATTCTTTCTCCACACTCAAGATTTCATATCCCAGTGCAGGGAGGAAAAGCCTTTGTTTGTTAGTAGACACAGTACTCGCATTGTTCTCTTTGCAAATAAACATAGCAGCAGATGGATTCCAACTCCTCTTTCTTGCACCATGTTCTTTGTCATCCAAAGATCTGCTTGTTTGAACGAAATAATTATTGCCCTCTCGATACAAGTAGGTAGGTTGATAATCTCTAAGGAGGATGCTTCATCTCTTAAAAAGATCCAAAAAAATTGGTTCTAGGGGAAGAAATGTATTTTAATGGCAGAATAAAGAGGCCCATTTTATTCTTGTAGATTGAGCCTATTACAATGGCTATAAATCCTAATGTGTGTAGACACACATGCTGTCCACATGCCCACAGCAGCCTAAAATACACAAAAGTTTTTGTGACTTCCAGAGGGGGCTCTTCAAGACCCAGAAATAAGAAGTGTTCTCAGAATTCACTGGGTGTTGAGCATGACACACAGCAGGGCTGGGAAGAAAAGTCAGGGCCGCTGAGAACTTGAACGTGGATGTGATCTGCTAGGACACCGATTACACAGTTTCCTTCCTGGTTTTCTTTTGTTTTCTCTTTTGAATTTTAACTTTATCATATTCTTTTTTTGAGATATTCTGAAAGTATCTAGAAGAAGTAAAGAAGATTATTAAGGAAAGAACAAAAGATTCAAATGATACCACCAGAGAAGAAAGTAGCCTAGAGTGGGTGGAGAGTGATCTGGGAAATGAGAACACTGAATGCAGATGGAAGGAATGGGGACAGAAAGTCAAAAGGAGTTCAGCTTCTTCTTGTCAGAACAAGGGAGTCTAACCTCAGGCTTCTATCATCCCTAGCTATATATGGAAGTCTAAGTTCTGTCAAAAAAGCAACTCCAGATGGCATTCTAATGGTTCCTAAAAGTAATCACAATTAAAAGCAATAACCATACTACAAATGAGGATCTCAACCTCCTGTGATCAGACACTGCTTTTAAATCATTGAGATTCATTTATATTAGAATTCTAAAGGATCTCAGAAGACTCTCAGTGAAGATGGCAAATTATCAATTATAATAAATTTTAAAAAATGTTGTGCTAGTCTCTTCAATACAACTAGCTTATAGAAACTTTAAAATAGTCTTCAGACTTCCCAAGGAATTTGGAGGCATGTTTCCTGTAATAGCTCTTCAGCCAGTGGGGAGTGCTAGAAGGGAGGAAAGAAAGCAGAGACAGCTTAGAAAGAGTTTGGGTAATAAAAGTTGCAAAATTCTTGACTTTTACCCAAATCACTAAGATGTGACTTTTGTTCATTGGACACATATTTGCATTTATGCTATTATTAAAGCAGTTATAGCAATATTTCAAGAAGAGGCGATATTAATTCAGTAAGTTCTGATTGATGTATAATGATAAATTAAGTTCAACACAGTTCAAATTAAAAGTCTGCTGTCTGATTACAGAAATACAAGGGGCGGAAAAACAGGTGTTTTTTTGTTTGTTTTGTTTTTGAGACAGAGTCTTAGTCACTCTGGGGTTGCTCACAGCAACCTCAAACTCTTGAACTCAAGCAATACTCTTGCCTCAGCCTCCCCAGTAGATGAGACTAAAGGTGCCCATCACAATGCCCGGCTATTTTTAGAGACAGGGTCTCACTCTTGCTCAGGCTGGTCTCGAACTCGTGAGCTCAAGTGATCCACCTGCCTCAGCCTCCAAGAGTGTTAGGGTTACAGGCATGAACCACTGTGCCCAGTAGAAAAACAGGTTTAAAAACACCACAGTGACATAATTACTTAATTCTAAAACATGGCAAAGTTTACAGAAAAAAAGGACATACCAGTATCTTCAACAAGGGAGAATAAAACCAAGAGGAAAAGAGAATTATTCTAGATTAAAGAGATTCAGGAGACATACCAATTAAGTGCAACTTGTGGACATGGTTTGGGATCCTATTCTGAACAATTTTTTTTAAATATATGAGACAATTTATCCCTGACTGGAAAATAGATGATATTGCTGGGTTTTGTAAGGTGTAATAACGATACAGTTTTATTTTTTAAAAATCCTAACCTCTAGAGATACATTGTAAATTATTTATGAAAGAAATATTATGGTATTTGGAGTATGCTTTATAATAATCTATATTTTCGAGGGAAATGTGTGTAGAGGATGCCAATAGCCAGACGACCTCTGAACAAGATGATTTGCAGCTGGGGGACAGACCCTCAGGCGATTCGTCCACAGGTGCTCCTTGCGGAGAAAGAGCCCAGCCCACGGCGATCCTTAGGCACACAATCCTTATCTAATACTCCCCTCACCTGTCTTGTGCTGGCTCAATAAAAGGCTACTGCGGAAGTTGCTCGGGGCTATCCTGCAAGCAAGGTTAGCCCGCCTCCTGCAAGCTTGTACTTCTAATCCACCTCAGGACTGGTTCCTTTCTGCGGCAATCGAGTCTAGGGGCTGCGACAAATGTGGTCTACAGATGAAATAAAATTAGCATATGTATATAACTACTGACCTGGGTGTTAATGGTCCTTCACTGTATTATTCTTTTGCTGTATGTTTTAAATTTTATGTGCATTTAAAATTCACCATAATAAGACATTCTTTAAAAAAAAAAAAAAGTATGCATTCTGCATGTAAAAATAAATAAAAACATCATTTAAAAATTACAGTGACTCACTATACAAAGAAAAATGGAATCGTATCAGGGGTTCCTAGCTGAGTTTTTTTAAAGGATGAAATACTAACTTTCTATCATGCTGAATTAAGTTGCCGCAAAGCTAATAATATTTTTAGTACCTGAGAGAAATCTGAAAACAAATGCACTGTCAAGAGTGTAAGTAAGCAGGCCATTATATTCAGCATACATGTAAGATAATGCTAGGTGGGGTACCTGTTGTTTCTTAAGAAATAAAAACCATTTCTTTAATTGGTTGAGATGTAAAAGTATTCACAAAAACTGACAAACTGAGCTTGGTGGCTCATACCTATAATCCCAGCAATTTGGAAAGCTGAGGCAGGAAGTTCACTTGAGGCAGGGCAACATAGCAAGACCTAGTCTCTGAAAAAGAAAAATAAAATAGGAAAAAAATTTGAAGCCATGGCAGCATATGCCTGTAGTCCCAGCTAATTGGGAGATTGAGCAGAAGGATCTCCTGGGCATAGGAGTTAGCAAGTCACTGCCCTCTGCACTCCAGCCTGGGTGCAGGGTGCCAGAGTGAGACTCTATCTCTTAAAAAAAAAAAAAAAAGAGAGAGATAGAGTCTCACTCTATCTCTTTTAGAGATATCTCTCTTTAAAAAAAAAAATGCTGCCAAACCCTCCATATCCTAAAGAATTTCAGCCTCAAAAAAATGTTAAAATACACACACACACACACACACACACACACACACTCCTTACATATGTATGCAGAGAAAGAGATTGACATACTTTGTCCGTTTTTAAATTCTGTTACTGCTTCTCTGAATGTAGTAAGTTAGAGACTCATATTTTGAGTTCTTCATAGAATACTAAAATGGTTTTAGTTTAAAATATGAATTTCTACATTTCTTCCAAATAAACCCAGTATTTCATATTCCTGACCATTGGTACAATGTACTCCCGGGTTTGGGTGATTCTGACCAAGTTCCCTGTAAACCCGGAAGGGTCCTCCTCTATGATGTCATCACCCCACTGAAAACAAAGTCAGAGGTGGAGAGACACAGAATAACTAACTTGGAGGTTGTGACGACCTAATGTGCACTGTACTTTAGATACCCTTCTGAAGCAGAGGAATATTCCAGGAGAAAATACCCTTTGATCTTTTGAATGTAAAGCTAATTTTGAGCAAGAAAAATATTAACCCCAGGATCACAGGGAGATAAGGATGCTTGCTCTTGACCCTGAAACCACCGCTACGGAGGACTTTAATTGGAAGCTGAACAGGGTCCATGAGAGCAAAACACTCTGATCTTTTCACTATTCTGTCCATTCTACACTACTGATAGAAATATACTCCCACAAGAGTAAAATGATTTTCCCAAAGTAACATTCCCCAGACCCAAATACTTTCTATAATCCTCATTCTCTTACCCAATACTTATGAACTAGCAATACTCAGAGCACAAGTAGGTTCGGAAGAAATAACACAAGCACAAGTTATCTTCCTCTGTCATAATTTTTAACTCGAACATTGTGTGGATGGGTGGGTGGGTTTTTAAATAATAATGATGATGATACCATTTCTTCATTACTTAAAAGTTGATGATATAAAGTGGGTGTTATAAGACAACTTTTCTCTTCTTTTCTACCACATTCTGACCACATATTGCTTGAAAGGAGAGGGAAAAGAACTTGAACCAGTAAGATCAATAAACAACTGACTAAGTTTAATTTAATTTGAATCAATGCTGTTTTTATAACTCTGACCAGAAGACCTAATAAAGGAAATGGTTACATTGGGATGTTATTTTTATTGTAATGGCCAATCTAGTACAAAGAACACTGGGCAGGCTGCCAGGGGCATGAGTCAGGAGACCAGTCCTCGTCCTGGTTCTGCCAACTACCTAACAGAAGTTAGATCTGGAGCAAGTCACTTTGCCTGTCTTCACCTTGTTTTAGCACAAGTTTTCCTGTAAAAATGGGGAGGGTAAAATTAGATGTCCTTTCTGCTCCAACTTTCTGGATGCCCACAAATACTGATTAAATAATAGGACTGCCCATTATACAATGCAGGAAATGGAAATAACCACAGAACAGAAACGTTTTAGTGATAAGGTGACAGCTTAATTGGGAAAAGATTTCACCAGCACTGTTATTGCCCATGACATTCCAAAGACATGGTAAATTGTTTCTGCATAACATGCTGGGAAAAAAACCCGGACAGTGTTGTTAATGCAACATAATACAGTATTTGATTCAGCATGAGGAATAAGATTTTGTCTGCATTCCCATGGCTTGCAATTTCCTTAATAAACCTTAAAATATTTTTTTGAAAACCTACTTCTGCAATGATGTAAGCAGTGTGGCAGCCAAACGTCACTTCCCAGTCCCCTCTGAATATCTCTTGGCTGTGAAACACTATTCAGACTGGGCATGCACTGGTCTAAGGAATGCAGGAGCTGTGTTTCCTCTGCTTTTACCTGCCCTTGGTTTAGCAGCACAGTGGTCAAGAAACAAATCTTGGAAAATTCTTGTAACCTTTAGCTTTTTTGCTATTTCATAGGTTAATTCATAAGAATACTGCCGTCTAGGGGAGTCACATGCAATGTATGAACAAAGCATATCTAAGAAGATAATTTGACATCAACTTCCACTGAACTCCAGATGTAGCAGCAGGTCTAAGGAAAGGCTGATCTGGCTTAATGGAACAAAACAAAACACTGGCAACACATTTTTTCTTGCTCTTAATTTGTAAAGCAAGGAAAAGCAATTCAGCTAATGAAATTGATCAATATGCAATAAACAAATATCTCTTGTAAAAAGCCTCTCAAAAACTTCTCAGTATAACTTATCCTGTTACTTTATATCTTATTCATCTGTTTTCTTTGTATAGTAAATACAAAGGTTTCTTGCACCTCAATCAAATGATTTCTACACTTGGCTTTCTCTTGTCAACCACTAGCTGCTACAGATAACAATCTTGCCTTTTAAGCTGATACAACACAAATCTTGTTTCCAACAATGTCTAAGAAAAATCTCTAAATGTCATGAAAACAATCATCTACAAATTATCCCATGGAAGATTTAAATTCCCAGATGATACAGAGACCAAGTTCTACTTTACTACATATTTATTTTGAAGGAATTTGAATATCTGAGCTACCCTTTTTGGTTTCATTTATTCATCCCTTTCAACAGGAAAGTCACATTAATGAATTCCAAATAAATATTTCAAGTCGACAGATTTTTTTTTTTTTAATTTATTTAATAATTATCATCCGAAAAAAGAAAAGTAGCAAGAATGACCAGATGAGCACCTGCAGGGGGCAGACTGCTTTAAAAAGCTATCAGTTTTTTTGTCATTTCTAAATATACAATTCTCGACTTGGCTTTCAAGCATACCCACTGGCTAGCTGTCAAAATGATAAGAAACTACCTCAGCACTATGCAGAGCTCTTACCTCTTCCAGGAAAGGCATACTGAAAACCCTCCTATATTGCCAGAACCTCCCAGACACCAGGATTAGATAAAATAACTAGCATGGCAGGACCACTTGGCACAAGGAGCTAGAATCCATAATCATGGGCCTAATGTAATGTAATGTAATGGGCCTAACTATAGTAATGTAAATTTGAGATTACATGCATTTGTAAGTGATATGGCCATATGTGCACAACTTTCCTGATAATCAAAAACTCACTGTGATAACTCCTTTATAAAATAGAAACAACCATTCAAAAATACCATGCTTTTAAAACTCTCCTGGGAAATTAACAATAGCTTTGTATCACCATCATTTTCTTTCCCATTAGATACACAGATCCAACGGTGGAGACTGTGGTGTGCTCAAGAAAGTGCAATGGGACAGGACTTAGGAGATTGAGCTTTCAGGTTCTACCACTGTCTTGCCTCAGTGCAAGGGTTGGGGCAAACGGATTCAGATAAAAGGATTTCTAAGGTTCCTTTTAGCCCAGAATTATTTTGTCTTAAAGAGCAGTCAAGCTTGATTGTCTTCATATTCCTACTCCTCCCTCTATGCAACTGAATTTATCTCAGACATTCACTCATTAGCTTATAAATTTCTGCCATAATTTCCCCAGTATAAGCTCATTCCTTTATGTGCCAGATGCCTTTTTTTCTTCCATACTCTGGAAGCCTCTCTCATTTTCCCACTGTCTGAGACAACCCTACCCGTTCATAGATTCTACTCTCTTAACTAATGAAGCAGGGAGGGACAGAAGTCATCAAATGTTCTGTTTTGTACCTGAATTCAAAAGCAGCATCTGCTATGTCTGGGGAACCATCTGTTGTCCACTTTGCCATAGAAAGGATGGTGTGGGCATCAGTAGAGTGTCACAGGTTACACAAGGGAATTATCCCTCTCTTGGTGCTAAGGCACCCAGCCGTGTGCTCCATAGTCACTATGGCTAATGCCACCCCTCCCCTATCAGAACATTTATTTATTTTTTCAAAGGGAATGGTGTTTCTAAACTCCCACAAAGGGTCAGGTCTAATGTTTTGTTTCTGGACTTTTAAAAGTCCCATTTGCCTGAATATCTGTATTTTAATTCATTAATCCTGGGTTGTACTTAGAACTATGCCTGCCCCTGAGTCACCTGAGACCTCACCAGTCTCTAATCCCTAGGCATTTCAGTTTTTACATCTACAAAATGAAAGGGATAAATTTAGTGATCTCTGAGGATCCCCTGTGCTCCAAAATGCTGTGATTTTTAAGTCAACTGTCAATGATCTCAAGTTCCTTGGCCTCTGTGGTATATTAAGACTCTTTATGCCAAGGGCAAAAGAATCTGCTGCAGACAAAAAGGCTTCTGTGACAAGGTATCTGTGTTGAGCAAGAACACAGTTAAAGTTTCTTCAGGACCCAGATTAGATTAAGATCCCCAATCTTGTTAACATATGCCCCTGAAGTAATACTGGAGATGGGTAACTGTGGGTCCTGTGCACTATAGAATGTTTAACAGCACTGAAGGCAGACTCTACCCACTGGATGCCAATAGTACTCTCCAAGCCCAGTCTTGACTACCAAAAATACAACATCCCTAGTGGATGATGTCCTTCCTCTTATTGAGAATAACTGCTCATTTAATGTATATCAGGGCTTTAAAATAAAGCACCTCACTTAAAAGATGTTTTTGTGTCAGGTGATGTTTTCACAATTATCAATTTAAGTCCACCCAGACTGAACAGACTTATAAAGCACAGGTATTCCAGCAGGAAGACATACAAAACCACTGTCTTTCCAAGTCATCGTTAACATGTAAAGCCATAACCTCAACTACTCTTTAATAAAAAGTATTTAAAAGAAATCACATTTTTATAGTCACTTCTACATTGTATTCTCTTATCAACCCTTGTTTATAGACCTCAAAATAGAGCTTTGAAGAAAATAGCAAAAAGCAGACGTTGGTTTCCCTTTGGCTTTTTTCATTCTCTCTTTCTCTCTCATACACACACACACACACACACACACACACACACCCCAAAATAAAATGTTTCTGGAAAGATTACTGGAGTTCTGACTTTGGTCAGGGTACTTTAAGATAGGAGTAAGCAACAATTAGCCCAATTTCCCAAGCATGTTTTCCTCCCCCACTTCAAACAGGGATCCAAGATACATCCCCCCAATCCCCAGAAAATCACAGCACCAAAAAGAATAGCAGCTGCCAGCTGCATGAAACAGACGGAGGCCTGCAAATTGCCTGAAATGATGACTGCTCTTAACCAAACATCTCATTTTTCCATTTGCGAGAGAAGATGGGATTTGCAAACCTCTGGGTCTCAGGAGGTGAAGGCTACACTAGTCAACTAGGAGCACAAAGTCAACTCCTCCTTGCTATTAGAGGAATCACCAGTTATAAAAGGTTTGGAGACTTTACAGAGTTTCTTAAGTACACATAATGTTTGAATTTCCACATTAAATGTATAAGGTTAAAAAAAACCCTCTTTTAAAAATAAGTCAAGGATATGAAAAGGGAATCATGAATAGACACAACTGTTACTTTTCAAAGAACCTTAGCTCTTTATTCAAACAAATATTTACACATTGGAGGGTAATGGCACAAGGCATATACCATTCTGTTAAAATAGTGGACAACTATAAAGATTGATTTACCCCGAATCCGACTACCCTGTTGCTATCCTACCAAGAACCAAGAATTCAAGTGCTTGCAGGGCAAAAGTTTATCTTCTGAAATTGTGAACCTCATTTAGCTCTCTCCCCGCTAAACTAAAATCTTAGAATCCCAGAGACATAGCTCAAACGCCTGAGTTAAACCAAATTAGCTCAAAGTACATATCCAATACTTGAAAATCTACATCTGTAACTTACACATTCATATAACGAAGGGAAATGTGGCTGACAAATGTTTATACTAAAAGGACTCCATATGTGTACGCCTCAACTCCAGCTGCGCCTGTGACTAGCAGTGCATTCTAGACCTCAAGAGAGCTACTCCAGAATTGCAGGAGACTTCTAGGGAAGAGGGCAGGGCCAGCCCGGAGGATTTCCAGCCCCGGGCTAGTCTACCAACTTAAAAGGCTGCAGGCGCCCTCCTCTCATCTACACCAGAAAGGTAAATGAGGAACTACGGGAAGCAGGTTCCACTTCCTAAGCGCTTTCAAACAGGAAACCCCAAGCCTGGGAGGGACAGCCGGTCAGCCTTTTAATTTCCTGGTGGTGGCGGGAGTTAGCCGGGTCCTCGGGCTTTAATAAGTGATGACTGCTAGGGCTGAGTTATGAAGCGCAGCTTTTGAGCTGCGTCTCTTTCGTGCAGGGCGCCGGAGAGACAAAGGGTCAAAACGCGTCCCAAGGTATCCAGCTACTATCTCTAGTGGGGAGACAGCCTTATCAAAAACTTCTAGTAAGTCCGAGGCCAAACAACAATCGGAGGCACTGAGGAATTCGAACTCGGGAGCTTCGCTCTTGAAACAAAGTGGAACTAGAAGCGCAGTTAGCCAGATACTGGGGGCAAAGAGGATCTCCCCTGAACCGCGCGCCCCAACTTTATCTTTCCCAAGGATCTATCCTGAGGATGTCGATACCTCTGTGAACATTCCAGAGTTGTCGGTAAAAGTTGCCCCCAATTTCCCCCAATCCTGTCTGTTTCCTACAGTCTGCCTAGAAGAACCGCCCGTACTCAAACACGCCCTGTCCAGGACCTCCTCAACCGGAGATCCAACCAGCCCTCCACAGTCACGCGCAACGCAACTCGGGGCCCCCTGAGGTTGCGCAGCCTGGGCACCACCGACCCCAGCCCGGGCTTTTGTCCTTATACCCTGCGAGAGAAGCAAAGAAACTGCGCCCCAGCGCCCACTCACCGTCGCATCTTTCCTCTGAGTCTCCGCTCCCCGCTGGCCCGGACGGCCTCTGCCTGGCCCTGGTCCCCGCCCGCGCTTTCTCCCTCCCTCCCGCTCGGGCCCCGGCCCCGCTGCAACAGCAGCCGCAGCCCCGAGCCCGCCGGCCACTCCGGACTCCCAAGAGCAGTCAACGCGCCCCTCCTCCTCCCGCGCAGCCGCTGCCTCCTCTCCGCCCCCAACCCTCGGCTGCGCAACCGGCGGCGACCAACTCTGCGAAGGGGGACGCGGCGCACCCCCGGGAGCTCTGCGGCAGATCGGGGCCAGCACCAACCCCCTCCTCCTGGCCGACTGCCGCCTGGTCCTCACCTGGACCTCGGTGCTGCCCCGTCCTGGTGACGGGAGAGGAAAGGCGCCCTCGGTTCTCCACGCCACACCGTGCAGTCCCCCTCGAGCCACGGTGGTGGGCTCCGCGCGGCTGGTCCTGCACCCCGGATCCTCTCTGTAACCAGCGCAGCGCGCAGAGAGAGTTAGAGCGATGAAGTTAGAGACCCACCCCGCTCCCGGCAATTTGTAGTTGGGGATTTTATTGTTGCTGCAGGGGCCTATTCGCCCCATCAACGGCGCCAGCTTCTCAAAGCCGCATTCACAGCAAAGCCGTAGAGACTTCTGTGGCAGGCTTTTTTTATAAGCTGGAAGAAGGGCGGGAGGATATACGTCCTCGGGTGATGATTTCCTCTATGGGACAACAAAGTTTCTACTGGAAACTCCAAGTGAGCGCACCTCCTCCTGACAGGTCGCCCCTGGGCAAGTTTACCTGATGCGTCACAAGAACCAGTTTGTATAATCCTTGGAGAACGCCCTCAGCAAAGGGCTGGGGTCAGCACGATTTCAAACTCATTTATTCGGATTTCCTATTGCCCTCTCTCTTGAAAAGTTTATTTTCCAACTTATTTTTCTGAGCTGCTGTAACTAGCCAGAGCAATGCTGATGTAAGGATGTGAACGAACTCCGTGGCCCGAAGTCCACCTCGGCACGCGGGAACGTGAACCTCTGCCAAGGTCTGGGCGAGGCAGTGGGGTTACACGGATGAAGGACATCGGCCCTCGAGGACCTCACAACAGCAAGGACGAGCACGGAGAAGTGCAAACTATTTAACTTACTGAGGCTTTAAGCAAGTTGTTTTAGCTCCTAGCGACAATTTTTTCTTCTGTGGTGTGGTTGTAAGGGTACCAGTGCTGTACGGCAGTTAATAAACTTCTGGATGATATATGCAAGGTACCTGGCACCATGACTAGCACTTAGTAGTCACTTATCAAATAGCTTATTTAACACACTTTTCATTTGGGCAAGTAAAAGTCTAACATTTAATTTTAATTTTTATTTTTTGGAGACAGGGTCTCCCTGTATCATCCAGACTAGAATGCAGTAGCATCATCACAGCTCACTCACTGCAATCTCAAACTCCTGGGATCAAGTGATCCTCCTGCCTCAGCCTCCCAAGTAGCTGGAACTACAGGGGCCTGTCATCATACCTGGCTAATTTTTGTATTTTTTGTAGGGGTCTTGCTCTTGGTCAGATCCATCTCAAACTCCTGACCTACCTCAAGCAATCCTCCTGCCTCGGCCCCTCAACTGCTAGGAATATAGGTGTGCTGACTTCTTAATTCAGGAAGAGAGAGGTTCACCTACAGAACACTTTGGGTTTTATAGAAATAGTTGTTTTCTGTCTTAGGTTTTTGATCCATAGAAACATACACTGATCAATCCAACAGTTACATGGTCCAGCAACTCTCTTTTCTCCCCCATATTATCATCATCAATTTCTCCCTCTTGTTGGGCCATCCTCATCAACATAAAATCATGTTATTTCTCTTATCTTAAAAAGCAAAATCCTCTCTTGACCCTACTTCCCCCTCCAGTCACTTGCTCTTTTATCTGCCCGGCTACAGCAAAACTCCTTTGTTAAGAGAAGGATTTGTTAAGAAAAACTATTTCTCCTCTCTTCCCATTTACTCTCTTCCATTTACTTGGTTTCTTTCCTGCCCCTAGAACTGTTCTTACTGAGATCAAACTTTGAAATTGAAAGATTGTGTCTCAACTTACTTGAATTATCAGCAGCTATTGTCAGTTTGTTGCCTTCTCCTCCTAGAAACACTTTAATTTGACTTCCATAACACAACATTTTCATAGTTTTCCTCTTAGGCCTCTGGTTGCTCCTTCTAAGTCTCCTTTGCTGTTTCCTTCTTTCCTCCCGGCCTCTGAACATTGGAGTGGCCAGAGTTCCCACTCCAGTCCTGTCTTCTCTATCTGCACTTGCTGTCTTGGTGATCTCATCCTGTCTCATGGGATTAAATACCAGCTATGTGCTGGTGACTCCCAAATCTTACCTCCAGCCTCACCCTCTCTCCTGAACTCCACGCTACCTAGCAACTGCCCACTTGCATGCCTGTCAAGCTTTTCACACATTTTCAACACTAAAATGCTGACATTCCCCCAACCACCATTTCCCAACTGAAGTCTTCCCTGTATCAAGGTTAAAACTTTAGTGTAATCCTAAATTTTCTGTATCTCTCCATTTCAAATCTGATCCATCAGGAAATCCTTTCAGCTCTGTTTTCAAAATAAATTACGGAATTCATCTACATACCACTTATGTTACTTACTACCTAGGTCTAATCCCATTATGTCTTGAGTTTTATTAGCCTGGCCTTACTTCTTCTTTTGCCCCTGTGAAGGATCTTCTTAACACGGCACCAGTGATCCCTTTTAAACATTTAAGCAGCTCATATCACTTCTCTGCTCAAAATCCTGTAGTGGTCCCAATCTCAGTTACAGCAAAAGCCAAAGTCCATATAGTGGCCCAGAAGGACAATAAATATATGAGCTATTGGTCTCTGACCTCATCTCCTGCTTTGCTTACATCACTGGCTTTGCCCCACTGCTAAGGTCTCAGTATGCTTAGACGAGGTTCCTGGACAAGCATGCTTCCCTGTCAGAGCCTTTGTGCCTCCCCCCTCCCCCCCCAATCCTCTTTGCCTAGAATCCCCTTGTCCCAAGCAGCTGCATGGCTTGCTCCCTCACTTCCCTCAGACACTACTGCAGTGCCACCGTGTTGCCCAGCTCTCCCCTGACCACTCTCCTTAAGGGTTGAAATGCATTTTCCCTACTGGTAAACTTTAGTTCTTATGGGCAGAATCAATCCCTTTCTATAATATTATAAAATACAGTTTTGTATTGTGTCCTTTGTTCTCATCCGAATGTAGATTCAGTCAGAAATGATTGCAGAGCATTATGGCTGCAGACTTTTCCTTACCTGGAGCAATGCCAGCAATACACTTGACTATATAGACATCTCAGAGACAGTTAATCTTCCCTAATAATGTCCGAGGAGCATGTATACAAAATGCAACATATCTAGAACGGCCATAATTAGGTTGCCAATATTCATGTCTAAAAAAATAAAATAGCCAACATTTGTTGAGAGTAACAATCACTATATGCTTCAGGCATTCTTCCAAATAAGTGACAGTATTGATTATTTTAGCAACCCTATGAAATATGTGCTGTTACTACTCCCATTTTATAAGTGAAAAAATGAGGCATAGAGAAGTCAAGGTACCTCAGCTATTAATAGTAAGTTGGCAAAGGCAGAATTATGGCCTAGGCAACGTGGTTCTAGAGTTTATGCTCTTAAATGCTACCTTCCACCTCTTCTGTAAATATGAACAGTATCAGGGGACATTTCTGTATAATAGATAATTCCTAATTACTGGACAAACAGTAATCCTCACAAGACTCCTTAACTGCCTTGTTTTATCTGTTGACACCTCTGTCCCTTACTATATCCAAGCTTTTAGAAGACCATGGGGGTCATTTTATTCATATTTATGTGAACCATATTCCCAGATTTGATATGTGGAAGAGGCTCAACACGTTTTCATTTAATGTGGCTTCTTAAAGTATCAGAACCCAGGACAAGCTTCTCACTCCTGATGAGTTAGTGTGATTTTTCAACAGCTTTCAAAATGCCATAGCAGCCCGAAGATAGTAGAGACCACCCTCAAGATAAAAGTGTTAAATTAAAGGATATATGTGGACTCCAAGATATTAAAATATGTAGAAGGCAGTCAATATATAACAACTGTCATTATTATTATGACATGTTTAAATTATGATGATGATTTTTAAAGAAAAAGAAAGAAAGCTCTATTTTTTTCATTTCCTTGGTTCTTTAAAATTAAATCCATCCATCCCTCTCTCTGCCATTCCCCATCATCCACTAGAGATACCGTGTTGTAAACTATACAGATCTTCTTTCCCTGTTCACCTCTCCAGGATCGATAGCAGTCCCTGATCTGTGCAGGTGGCATGATCATAGCTCAGTGTAGCCTCAAACTCTGAACCTCAAGCAATCCTCCCACCTCAACCTCCCTGATACTTGGGACTACAGGTTCAGGCTACTATGACTGACTTAATTTTTATTTTTATTTTTTGTAGAGATGGGGGATTAGCTATGTTGCCTAGGCTGGTTTTGAACTCAGGGCTTCACGTAATCCCTCTAACCTGATCTTTTCTGTTCATTTACTCTCTTTGGTGGGGAAAGGTGAAGTACTAAATACAATGATATTATGAATTATTTTTGAGTTATTCCATTTGTAATTGTTTTTGTTATTATTCCTTTTTATTAGCAAAGACTGGTTGGACTTGACTAACTTTATTTGGTTGTTTGTTTTTTGCAGTTTTTGGCCGGGGCTGGGTTTGAACCCACCACCTCCGTTATATGGGGCTGGAGCCCTATTCCTTTGAGCCACAGGCACCACTCTAACTTTTTAAGTCCTAAACCTGAGTAACTGTTTCTTTCTCTGCTCCAATAGCCTAACTAATCTTTGCAGCTATTAACTCAGTCCATTCTCATTCTAGCCCAATTCCTGGAACAACTGTTGGTCCTGAAGTTCTATTTAAAGAAAAAAGAAGTTTTTATATGGATGCAGTGGCAAGATCACTGATTTTGGAGTCAGGCAGACCTGGGTTTTAAACTCTGACTTAAGCCTTATTACTAGTCAACTAATTTGAGTGTATTATTTACCCTCATTGAGAAACATACTTTTATTCTGAAATATCACATACTTTATAAAAATAATGTGATAATGCAGGTACAATTCTTTGCACAAGGGATAGAGACCACAAAGAGAACACTCAAAAGAGTAGTTAGCGACCACTCACCCTTCTGCAGAACTGTTGTAACTGACAGTAACCATTGCACACTCTTCTATATAAATTGAGTTCTGCATCATACAGTTTTTTAAGAATGCAGTACTTAGATAAACTCTACATGAATGTAGTCCCATTTCTTAGAAAAGCTACTTTCATCTATTTTCACCCTGGATTTGCAAGAGTTGTTAAGGAAAACTATGTAAATCAATGTTTCCCTTTGTATCCTTGTTGCTAGGAGGCTCAGAGTCAAGCTTACTATTAAATTATTCTATAATAGTTAAAAAGATTTTGCTTCTTCCTCCTTTTTTAGACATCATTGATGGGTCTGTATTTCAACAGCCTCATTACATTTTACTCCATGTTCTCTAATGTATATTAAATTATATGAAGTATAAATAACATGTTAGTTATTCAAATTAACACAGGAAAATTAACCACAATTAAAGTGGAAATAACTTTAACCTCCCAGGAGCACAAAAAAGGCAAATACTTTAATTTTGTCTCCTCAATAAGTTTAGTGATTGTCCCATGTGCTGCTTTATGTTTAATCTATTATAAGATTAGTTCTCTAATTATAAGAAAAATATAAATCCATTTGGAGTATGAGGTTAAATTCTCCATCAAATGTTATTTTCCTGCCCTACCCCCAATCTGTGAGCTTGTGTTGTACTCAGGCAGGAAAAGGGTGCCGTGTGTGTGTGTGTGTGTGTGTGTGTGAGTGTGTGTGTGTCCCCTGTTGATTAACCTATCTGACTCACTTTTCTAATCACTCGAGGACCCTGAATTGGTCTACTTTGCCTGCAAAGTGGGGAAAAAACAAGGAGTTTCTTTGTATTTTGTCCGCTTATCAGAGAAAAAAAATAGCACTCTAATACCAGGACTTTTTGATACTGAAGGAAATTCAGTTTCTCTTCTCTCTGTTGGCCTTTATTTTTCATTTCATCAACCTATGCCATCCTTCCAGTTATCTCATACCTTGATTTCAAATTTGTCCTTAGTATTATATATTGACTGTCCATTAGAATGTAAGTTTTATGCAGAAATGTGTTTCTGTTCTCTCCAATGCTGTATTCCTAGTATGCCTAGAATGGCGTCTGGCATGTAGCTGGTACTTGAGAGTCAGTGACAACTCAAAGCCTTATGTGTGTGAACTTTCCCTTGCCTGGAACAATGCCAGCATATTACACACACACACACACACACACACACACACACACACATATATATACATATATGTGTATAAAACACATATAATGTGTGTATATAATACAAATATTATATATCATGTATTATCTGCAAGGTTTATTGCACATCACATGTAATATAACTATTGAGCCACCTTGGGCAGGGGATAGATGTCCAAATTGGTGTGTCAGCTATGTGCAGACTTCAGTACACTAGAGGATTCCAACAACTCTGAGCAAAGGCCAGCATTCAGAACATGAGGGATGTTAAAACCAAGGCAAATTTACTAAGCACCTACTCTATTTCACACAGTATGCCTAGAGGTTTGGAGGAGAGAGCTAAAATAAGATGTTATGATATGTCTGTATATAAGGAGTTTACTACCTAGCATAGAACTGTAATGTGATAATGTAACGTGATCTATACTGCAAAAGCAGCGGTACAAATGAGTTTGGATTAAGGTATGTCTGTGCCCAATGAGAACACAACACATGTGAACTTCATGTTGAAAAAACATGGGCCTTCTAGGCAAAAGAAATAACTAGAGCAGTGCAGGAGGAAGTAGAGCCAAGAATGTTTGGGAAATGATGAGTAATAGGCCTGCCTGAGCTGGGGAGGGAGGAGTCGGCGATAAGACCTGGGGAGCTGGGGCCAGGTTTGAAGAAAGAGGGAGCTTTGAATTTTAGGTTTCACATCTAATACCATTTTAATTATGTCATTTCCTTACTCTAAAACTGCACTGGCTCCTCATAGCCTGACAAATACAGGAAGAGCCAGTGGCTGAGTAGCAAGTGGGACTTGATTATACAGGGCTAGGATAAAAAAGAAAGATGAGCTCCAGCCACAAAACTGAAAGAAAGACTCCTGGCCCAGGGCACTGGGGAGGGCGGAGGCAGAGGGGACACAATGGGAGTGAAGCAAAACTTTTAGCAGCGTCTGTTCTGCAGGGTCTGCTCTGGGCAGTTGCTGAGGCAAGGAATCCCCTCATTCCCATCCCCACCTCCCTAGGCTGAGCCTTCCTCCTGGCCTGCCCCTGCTTTGTGGGATCCTCTCCTGGTAGTATTCAGACCCCAGAGGCTGAAAGGGACCTCCTTCAACCTTGAAACCTATGTGCTCAGCCTCTAAGGTACCAGGAACTCCTCCTCCATGGAGAACCGAGGCAGCTCTGGTTTTTCTCCCCTGGGCTAGCGGTTCTAAACCTTTTTGTTATCAAGGCCCTTTTTTTTTTTTTTTTTTTTTTAATTTATTTTTTTATTGTGGAGAAGGGGCAGGGAAAGAAGGCGGGGGAAGAGGTGAGTGACAGGGTCGGGCCAGTGGCATGGTACCACATTGGCTGTATCTAGGTAGAGGCAGTTTCA
>CAUYPK010056583.1:0-13906 GCA_963574355.1 Loris lydekkerianus | reverse complement strand
GGAGGCTGATTTTGGAAAGAGATTTTCCCACCCTTTCTTATACAATTTTTATCATTTTTTCGTAATTTTGAAACTTTTTTTTTTTTTTTTTTTTTTTTTCCCTAGTGAGAGTCAACTTATGCAAATGGTAAGAGGTGCAGGTCCAGTTTCAGTTTTATACATGTGGCTAACCAGTTCTCCCAGCATCTTTTATTATATAGGGATTCTTTTCCCTAGTGTATGCTTTTGTTTGGTTTATCAAAATTAAATGGCGATAACGTGGCTAGGTTCAGCTCTAGGTTCTCTATTCTATTCCATAGATGTATATCTCTACTTTTGTGCCAGTATTATGCTGTTTTGATCATGGTAGACTTGTAGTATAAAGTCTGATAATGTGATGCTTCCAGATTTGTTTTTATTTCTTAGAATTGCATTGGTTACTAGAGGTTTTTTTATGGTTCCACATGAAACTAAGTGCTATTCAAGTTCTTCAAATATGACATTGGTACTTTGGAATTGCTTTAAATCTATAGATTGCTTTGGGTAGCATGGCCATTTTAACAATGTTGATTTTTCACAGTCATAGGCATGGTATGTTCTTTCATTTGTTGAAGAGAAGGCAGAGTTTCAAGAAGAAAGGGACAGTCAACATTCACTCAATCAAGGTTTATTGAGTGACTAATATGTGCCTGAAGATGACTTCCAGGAATTAAAAAGGAAAGATACTTGTCCTGGTATTCAACTGGGAGGAGTCAGATAGTAGACATAATAAATAAACAGTATATTATTAAAAGAAAGGATCAGAGAAAGCAAAATCAGAAGTTCATGTCAGGGAATTACAGTGTAAATGGGGTGATCAGGGTAGGCCTCAGGAAAAAAAAAAAGACTTGATGTGAAAGATGAAGATGTGGACATCTTGAAGAAAGTTGTTCCATTAGAAGGAACAACCTCTGAGGCAAACACATGTCTACAATGCTTGTGGTATACCAAAGAACCAGTGTGCCTGGAAAAGAATAAGTGAGAGGGATAATAAAGGAAGTGTGGGGAGAAGGCAAGAGGTTATGCACAGAGTGGAAAGCATTATATGATGTCATTATAAGGATTTTATTTCTACTCTGAGAGGAATATGGAGCCCTTGGAGAGTTTTGATTTATGGAGAATGTTGTACTGAGACTACATTTAGGTGTGAAAATGTAGAATCATGGAGAATGGTGAAGAGGCTATTGTAGTAACAATCCAAGCAGGGATGAAGATGGCTTGGCTTGGATCAGATGGATTGTAGTGAAGGTGGTGAGAAGTGAGCAAATTATACATACATCCATTTACATACACCTACACATACATTCACATTGCTTCTTTTTAATTTTCAGCTTCATTGAAGTATAAACACAATAAAATTGCCTCATTTTAATTGCATGGTTCAATTGTGGGTCAACTAAGCTTTTTGTATGGATGTGTAATTTCCACTGCTAAAATAAATGGAAATAGATACATTGCCCGCCTCTCCCTCCAGGTATTGTCTTATGGTTTTAAGGGTATTTTGCATGGCTTTGGCAATGTAAGAAGGGAAAAGACTTCAGACCTGTTAAAGAACTTAATTTCTGCTGAAGGTGGATGAGAGCTTGACACACAAACGTAAGACATGAGCTTGCTTTGCAAGAACAAGGCCTGGCCAATACAGAGAGCGTAGCAGGATGCTACCATAAGCAAGATGCTGGTGTTAGGGTAGCATCTGTGGCTCAAAGGGGTAGGGCGCCGGCCCCGTATGCCGGAGGTGGTGGGTTCAAACCCAGCCCCAGCCAAAAACTGCCAAAAAACAAACAAACAAACAAACAACAACAACAAAAAAAAAGATGCTGGTGTTAGTGAGCAAAGATTTGTTGCCCTTGGTTAGAGATGGGGAAAGCTGGTGAGCATACTGCACATTTCACCAACTAGGATCCACCCAGGCTTGTGCTACTCAGGACCAGAAGTCTCAAACAAAGGCTGGAGTATCGTGGGCGAAACACTTCTCTGTATTTGGATTAGTGGCCAAAATTCACTCTGAGACGTGGCTACTATTGAGGGTGTTTCAGTTGGGCAGGATTTTTAATTTTTTTTAAAAGGCTAATAATAACAATAGCTATTATTTATCAAGTACCTACTATGTGACAGAATAAGCATCTGGATATGTTACCTTTTCTATTTTTTACAATCTCTTATGTATTTTACCTTCTTTTTAATTTTTATTAAAAAAATTTTTTTTTGAGATAGAGTCTTACTATGTAGCCCTCAGTAGAGTGCCGTCACGTCATAGCTCACAGCAACCTCAAACTCTTGGGCTTAAGCGATTCTCTTGCCTCAACCTCCCAACTAGCTGGGACTACAGGCACCCACCACAATTCCTGGCTATTTTATTTTGTTGTTGCAGTTCTCATTGTTGTTTAGCAGGCCCAGGCTGGGTTTGAACCCACCAGCTCTGGTGTATGGTGGCTGGTGCCCTAACCACTGAGCCATTTACCCGCTTTAAAACAGGAAATTAATGCTTAGAGAGAAATAAAATGCAGTTCCAGCTTCGAAATCTTTATCCCATATTAGACTAGGAAAGATCCATAATTTCAGAGATTCAATGTTATCAAGTCACACTGAGGCCAAAGCAAAAGAGCATTTCGGTACTGGTCTACCACCCTATGGCAAATGATGATTTCACCTTCATCATTTCATTTTTGGTGGGAAAGCCCATTGCCCAGAGAAAATGGGAGTGTGGAGATGCAGGAAGCTGATAGAATATATAGCAAAAGTGGCAACTGCTAGAAACATACATGTTGGCCTCCAAGGCATTTTGTAACAACCTTGAATAGAACACTGATACATTGTTACAAGATGATTACAGTAACTGCATGAAGGGGTGTTGAGTTCTGTTGAGGAATTGGGTACCTAACTAAGGAGCCCCAAATCATTGTCTTGTCTACAGGCAGAAAGAAAAATGGAGTAAATCTCTCACAGTGGGTCACAGTGTATACTCCAGTCAATAGGAAATTAAGAAGAGTCATCGGGCCACCATCCATATGTTGACCAGCAAAGTAAGCGCTCCTCTAGATCAGCAGTTCTTAATCTGTGGGTTGCAACCCCTTTGGGGGTCTCCTGCATATCTGATATTTACATTACGATTCATAACAGTAGCAAAATTACAGTTGTGAAGTAGCAGTGAAAATAATTTTATGGTTGGGAGTCACCACGACATGAAGAACTGTATTAAAAGGTTGCAGCATTAGGAAGGTTGAGAACCACTGCTCTAGATAGTGCCTTCCTTTATTTCTCCCTTAGAGGCTGAGGAGCCAAACCTGTACTTGACCTTGCTCTTGTAGTAGCAGATACCACTTCAGTTGTAGCCAGGAAGCATGACAATGATGAAGGACACTATGCTTGGAAACTATACAGAGTTAGAGGTGGGGCTTCCTCAACTGTGATGCCAAGATGGTGGGGGGGAAAAAAAAAACAAAAACAAAAACAACAACAACAAAAAAAAAAACAGTAGAAAATCTGAAGATCTGAGAAATTGAGGTGAACTCAACTGGGTATGTGGCATCTTATGAATCATTCAGCCCTGCAGTGTTCCAGGAGCCAGTCTTTCCCATCCAGCAGCTCCTGGAAGGTCATATAGATCACACAGGCCTAACAAAAACTAACACTGCACCCTTTACAGTGCAGATATTAGTGCAAATGACATCAAGGCATTAGCTTCTTTAATAACCCATAAAGTGAGACAGTTGATATATCATTTGAAGGAAGGGCTAAGGTTGGTGTTAATAATGCTCAAATTTATACAATGAATGAGAAAAGATCACAGGAGTTTACCACGGGGATAATTAAAAAAACGTTCCATTGACCTTGGAATTGATGCCTCTGTTCCTCATATGAACACTAATGAAAGGAAATGTTCCTTATTACAGATATTTATCCTGGTACCACAGGCTACTCTGATATCAGTACATACATCTATGTTGTTTGGTACCGGATTAGTACAAGTACACTCCACGCAATTTTGCCATGGGAGAGGCAACTTGCATGGAATTGAAAAATTCATAAATGTTGCTTCTTGCGTGAACCTTTTGGTTTGGTTTCCCAATGTGGCCACGATGGGGGATGAACGCTTTATTGTCTGGAATTTGGTCCTATGGATCTCCCCACAATGTAGCATCATTTTAATGATAAAACATGGAATCCGGATTGTGTTTATCCAAAGCAGTTAGAAGAGTCTAAATTACAAACTGGGACAATTACTGTCTTTTCCACAGTTAAATTTCATGATAGAAATATCCTGAAAGTAGATTATGATACATGCACTTCTGCATTAGGTGAAAAACAGACTCACAAACATAATGTATCCAAACCCAAACAAAAGTCATGCCTGAAGGTGGTAATGAACCAGTAATATGAAGGATTAAGCTGTTCCTTGTCGGAAATAGTTTGGTAATCTCTGTTCTCTTGAATGCTAGAGGAATAACTATCTTATTTAATATTGACAAATATTTGAATTATGTCAGCTACTTCTATTTAAATATGAAAGGGGTTTTAGCTCCTTTTGCTAATGTTTGTTCAACAGAGTTGAGACAGAAAATACGGAAAACATGGTGGGGCTATTCATTTGGACCTACTGTAAGGGTTTCAGGAAACAATGTTTGCAGTCTTATTCTGTTGTAAACACTGTTAGAACATGGCATCGCCCTCCTGTCATTTAAAGCAAGAAAACTCAGTACTATATGTTGTAAAATTAAAAGTTATTTCTCACTGTATATTTTATTCTCATGTGATACCATAGGCTGAGGAGCCAGTCAATCCCTGCACACCAGGAAGAACTCCTGGCAATATTTGAGTTCCCTGTATCCCCAGGGAGGTCTTACAAGTGCCTGAAGAGGGCAACACGTGTGGCTCAAAGGAGTAGGGCGCCGGCCCCATATGCCGGAGGTGGCGGGTTCAAATTCAGCCCCAGCCAGAAAAAAAAAAAAAGAAGTGCCTGAAGAGAAAGGAGGAAAGGCTACTACCTAAGGTGGGTGGGAATGGGTACAGGTGGAATTAAGTTAGCAAGGAACTTTTTTTTTTTTTTATTAAATCATAGCTGTGTACATTAATGCAAACATGGGGTACCATGCGTTAGTTTTATACCCAATTTGAAATATTTTCATCACACTGGTTAACATAGCCTTCCTGGGAACTTCTTGATATCAAGGTACTTGGTAGCGGAAGTGGGGTGGTGTGTGATATCTACCCTAGGTCATTACCATGAGCTCTGTAATATCACTAGATAGCTCCATGAGATCCACTGTTTTCCTAGTATAAATTTTGTTGAGATAATTGTAGAGCGCATGTAGTTGTAAGAACTAAGACAGAAAAATCCTAGGCACCTTTCGTTCATTTCCCCTTAATGATAATATATTTTTGCTTCTTACTTTGTGGGAATGCCTAGCTGTAGGAAATAAAACCAGGGTACACCAGGTAAAACATCAAAGTACATGTAAAATGGGGCCAAACGTCCAATTTCCTTTTTGGCCCAGTGCTGGCTTCTTAGGAGAACATGGAGCAAGTATAAAGCAATCCTAGATTGACCTCTAGGGTAGGGGGCAAAGGGTGACCAAACTTGTTCCTTGGTTCACTGTGGTCTCCAGAATTGACAAAGAAATCATCATAATGAATCCAAAAATGTAGCAGAATGGTTTGATTCCAGGGAGGGTTTTCTGCAGTCAAGCATAGAAAACAAAATATAATCTGCTACAAAACTGCAAAGCGAATAAGTCTCCAAGGTGCCCTACCCAGTGCTCTGCTTGCACCAGGGAGTGATGTGGCTATTCCAGACACAGGTAAGTAGAGCAACAAGCAGAGGAGCAATTGGACAGTGCACTGCCGCAGGATTAGAAGAGGCAGGTTATAGCAGTGGTGCTTGACACAGGTGGTGGGAAGCCAGAAGCTTCCACCTAAGTGCCTGGGGGCCAAGGACACAAGGGATGTGGAATTTGGGGGACACTTCCGGTATTAGCCCCTTCTTACTTCAGTAGGTGGCGAGGGACTAGGATGAAGCTTGAATTCCAGCAATCACGCTTGTAGGGCTGAGCTATGGAATCATACGTGACATTGTTTGAACTCTGCTCCTCCTAGTCATTGTGGCAAAGGGAAACGTCTCTTAAATTTTACTTTTCAAAAATGGAACGTATTGGTAAGTTGCTACCACGTAAATGCATTTCTACTTTATTTAATAGGTATAGGAAAAAAGTTGGAAGTCTGCCAAGAAAGGTCGAAGACTATCAGGTTAACAGTGGGAAAAGTGATGCAGTAATTGGCGCACATGGGCGACAGAGAACTTGGCTAAACGCTAGCTCACTGGGCTCCTGGTTCACTTGCCCACTCAGATTTATACAAAATGTCTCTTTGGCTTTCAACATGGAGAGATTCTGGGAGAAAACAAAACTTGCATGTTAGGGCAGTGAACTAGAAAACAATCAGAAAACCATCTTACATTTGGTAAGATATACTATCCATTCATATAGTACCAGGACAGTGCCTGTGGCTCAAAGATGTAGGGAGCCAGCCCCATATACCAGGGGTGGAGTTCAAACCCGGCCCTGGCCAAAAACTGCAAAATAAATAAATAAATAAATAAATAAATAAAATGAAAAGGAAAAAAAAAAAAAAAAGAATATAGTATCAGTGTGTATCCACTTACACAAAGGTATGAAATTTCATATGCATGCTCCAGAAGGATCACTATGCCCACTGTATAAGTAATACTGCTGGAACAAACCTCCAGTTTATCAAATCTCTGGTGTTTTTGTCTTGAGTTTTGAGGACACTATGGTCTCTGACAAACCTGAGTTCAATATGTGCATCCAGATATTCCAATGAGCTTTATGGTCCTTTAGTCACATTTAGAGGTGATTTTTTAGGAGAAAACTTATATTTAGTAGACATGTCCAGTGTCTAACATCCTGCAAGAGTTTGATAAATGTGTGAGCAAATGAATCCTCTTCGATGGGGGTTTGGAATCTCTCCTGTGACTTCTGGATCTTGATATCCGATTTTTTTTTTGTTGGGGAATCACTGAGGGTACAAAGAACTAGGTCACACTGCTTGCATTTGTTAGGTAAAGTCCCTCTTATAACTGTGTCTTGCCCCCAAGAGGTGTGTCACACAATGTGACCTCCCACCCCCACCTTCTACTCCCCAATTCTTTTTTTTTTCTTCAGATAGTTTATGTCACCCTCGGTAGAGTGCCATGCAGTCACAGCTCACAGCGACCTCAAACTCTTGGGCTTAAGCGATTCTCTTGCCTCTGCCTACCACCTAACTGGGACTACAGGTGCCTTCCATGCCTGGCTATTTTTTTGTTGTAGTTATCACTGTTGTTTAGCTGGCCCAGGCCGGGCTTGAACCCACCACCCTGGGTGTATGTGGCTGGCACCCTACCCACTGAGCTACGAGTACCACCCCACTCCCCCATTCTTGATATCAGATATTAAACATGCTGATAGCTTTACATATTCAGAATTTTCTAAGCAGAAAAAAAGATCGTAAACAAATTACTTATTACATATAATTTCTTCTTCTTCTTTTTTTGCAGTTTAGGCCAGGGCCAACCTTGAACCCTCCACCCCCAGTATATGGGGCTGGCACCTACTGCCATGATTTCTTTTGGCAGCTTTCCTCCATCTACCTGTGAAATTTACCAGGCTTTTGCCCTGCACTGAGTATTTACATTTGCCTCTCTGAGTTATTTCATATAAAAACCAGATGGAGACTCTAGATCTGAGTCATTTAGTAACAGAATCTGCAGGGCATTTTCTGTACTGCTCACAAGGCTGGGCATTTTCTTGCTTCCATACCGGTGTGACAGTACTACCTCCAACCTGTGAAGTAGGTAAGATGGCTAATGTCAAGAGGGTGGGCATGAATGTGATAGGACAGAGAAAGACCAGCTCATTGATGTTTGTCATTTTTATTTGCAATACTTTAGGTCCAAGTTTCAAACTGCAATATTTTTACACTCAAGACACAGTCATGCACAATCCATATTTCAATTTTCTATTGCTTCAACCACAATTAAAATGACAATATTGAAACAAAAGTCCTTTAAAAATCAGATGCTGAGGTTAGAAGGATGGAACCATACCATCAGCATGTCTACAAAGAAATAACTTATGTAAAAACCAACCAAACAAAAAGACCCATAAATACCTTTAATCCAAAGTTACAGAAAAGTTTCACTACACATGGTTTATAGATAACACATTTTAACAAAAGTAATGCACAGCCAAATAAGATACAATTCTGATGAACAATGAAAATGTAGATCCTCCTCAACTTTTTTTTTTCCTGGATATTGTGAGTATAATCCCAGTAGACATCAGTACCCTTGTGATCTGGCTCCTATTGGCTGATGTACTGAGATTTAGAACTCAACCCATTAATAGTCATTGGATTCTGCGAAAGACCTCATCATCACTAATGAACATAGTATATGCGGGTCCATAAAGCACACCACACACGAGCACACACATTGAACTTGAATTTCACACTCAGGGCTGGTTGGCACTCTGCTGTAGGCAGGGCATTGTGACCATCCACTAACTAACTACTAGTTAACCTTCTTTGCAGTACTGAACTCATATAACTGGCCAATCACTGTGGGAGTTGTTATCAGAAATGCTATCTTTGGTTCCCAACAAGTGAATTTGTCAATATTTCTGAATGCTAATAGTATGTAAATACATTTTCATTTCTCTGAAAATTGCAAAGTGGTTAGGTTAACTCTTAGTACGTCTCAGCCATTAAAATGAATTGGTTCTGTCATCTTGTGCCATTTGTAAATGAACTTCTATAAAGCCCAGCACTGCTTCATAGCAAAGGAGAGGCCCAAGTACAGTTCTATTCTAGAAGTGTGAGTGTTTTTCTGTTCTAGTAGCAAATACTGGCCACAGTGTAGGGAAAACCAGACTTTACAGAGTGTATGGAAAATGAAAACCGGGAATGCTCAACAGAAAATGGACATCAAAACAAATACAAAACAACTGAATGAATCGGAAGGCTGCCATACATTTTATCAACAAACCTTAGTATCATTAAGTTAATTTACTTGAGTTTTTTCATTGTCTTCCATAACTTTATCATTTAACAGCAACATAAGAAACCCAGGCTTAAGCATGTGATATTTTCCATCAGTATAGCAGGTTGGAATGTTAGAGCTTTTGGAAGACTTTGAAGATCATCTAGTCTAATGCCCTTATTTCACAGAAGAGGAAATAGTCCTGAAAAGATGAAGTGACTTGCCCAAGGTCACACAGCAAGTTAGTAATAATGTCCACACTAGAATCTAGGTTAGTATTCCTTCCTTTATATCTGATGTATTCTCTATAACTGCTGTTGATTTGCTCTTAAATACTAAATCAGGTGAACAGGATCCTTACCTTATTACTGGTATTATGGGATAGCATTCACCTGATGGCAGCTTCCAAAGGAGACTCTGATGGCACCAACCAGGTTCTATAAGTTTAAGTTCAACCAAATTAAGTGGTAGTAAATGCTACAAGTTGTAAAGTATACTTGTACACAAAGGTGTGCAGGTGGAAGTGATAGCTCAGCTCCTGCATTTACAGATTCAGTTAGATATTATTTAATATGAAACAGATTCCCAATTCATGAGAAATTGGGTTATATTCATTTGGTCACTAAAGGAGTATGGATCAGAGGAGTGAAAAAAATAAAAGCTAACCAACAGAAAACAAATCTTTTATGAAAACTTCTTTCAAAGGAAAAATATTTCTGTTATTTCCAAGGTCCCATTTATTTCCTTCCCAGTCCACATGCAAATATATGTTCAGAATTGTGTTCAATTCGCTCAAAATCCCAGGCCCATTAGACTGTCATTTTACAAATGCTGAATTTCAGTCCTCTTGCTCAGAGACTGGGAGATACTTGCATCACTGGCCATGCCTTTCTTTAACTGAGTATTAACTGCAAGTAGCTCAGAAAAGGACCATAAAATTCAACTGGGATGGCAGGGTTAAGACTCTAAAAAGTATTTGTACGTTGAGAATGGCCAATGAAGAGCCTGTGAGTTGACTAGGTATCAGGTCTGCTTTTGGTGAAACTAAGTAATATACTGGAGGCTACTACCTCATCTTTAAAGTCCTCACCTGAAGTTTCTTTGGTGAGTTACAAGGGAATTCCTCTTTTTTGGTTAGATGGTTTCCCTGCCTCTTTAAAAATCACAACTACTGCATACAACCTATAATTAGGCAGAACAAAAAAGCACATGGAGACCATCTTAAGTCCAAACTGACAGGACTGTAACTGAATGCCAAGAGGCAGAAATAGTCCTACATATCTGTCTTAAGAATTTCAGAGTCAGCTTTTAATTGCAAGTCATAACTTCTATTGAAATCAGTAGGACTTGCCTATTGGTCATTAAAAGAATTCTACCTGCACAATATGCGGTAACATCCTGTTGGACAAAGAAATTGTAGGAGACAAAGATTTTTAGCCTTCTAGTCTTTCAAAATTCAACCTGAAAGTCTGCTAAAACCACCCAGAAAGGTGACACCTACAACAGATGTTATCAAGGGGACTAATGAAATGGTCACCCCTGTAATCCAAAGTAACCACAAAACAGGCACCTGTGCACCATACCAAAGCAGAGGACAGCCTGTTTTAAAGCAGAAGAGTGGAATTGGAGCTCTAATAGTGGCATCTCCCTAGCTTTAACTTATAGATAATAGTCTCCTAAGAAAGCACGTGCCATACCCAAGTGTGTGCCAACCTCAGCACCCAGGCAAGTATAAAGCCTATGGAATAATTGTAACTAGCAAATATCTGTGCCCTGCATGCTCTGGGCTCTGGCCAGAAGGAATCTGCTTCTGGCATCTTTTCTATGTTTCTATAGTTCCCTTTCTGATGTTTGTTTATTAAAAAGCAATATTACAACAACACCAAAAAAAATTTTAAAAGGAAAAAAATTTTCACATAATCCCACCACCCTAATACAACCGATTTCAACAATCTGTGTTCCCAGTCTTTGTCCATATACACACTTATTTTTACATAGTTGTAATCCCTGTTTATGCTATTCAAAAGTGATTTTATAGAACCTCTCTGAGAACTGGCAGCCTCATTAGAAATAAACAACCCACTGAGCAAAGGAATAGAATTATTTACACGATCTTTGAGCTGAGAAATATCCTTTATAGACAAACATCTCAAACTATCAAAACAGTTATACAGACAACAGGAAGCAATTTCATATTTCTTTTTCTTTTAGCAATGGAATGTGCTTCACGGGGGAGGGGTAGATGTGAGGATCAGGTGGTTAAACTCAACATCGAGATGCAGTTCACAAGCCTGAAAGAAATCTGAGTAACACAATTAAAGAATAAATACTTGAGTTAAATCTTCTTACGTGACTTGGCCATCCAGTAGCCAAAATGGAACATGGACGCACAAATATTTACAATGACACTAGACGAGATCAGCAAGAACGAAGTCATTACCCAACATGGTGACTGATTTCAAGCGATCGTGTCATCCAAATAACTCCTCACGGGATTATGACAACGCACCGGATCCTTGCTACAACATTAGTGTTCCTTTCTTGTTTAAATAAATAATCTCTACTGTGCTTCTCACCCTTCCCTGACTTTCCCACTGCCCTATTCCGATCTCAGGACATCTTAGAATCAACATTAAAAAATCCAGAGAGAGGAAATCAATTCTTAACCATCTGGAGTCCAAGTTGTTCAAGTGTACCAAATGTGAATCCTTCAGCATCATTTTGGCATGAGAAACAGTTTCTCTCTAATACTTATTAGAAATATACATAACTCTCCAATGCAGGGAAAGGGCTTTAGAAGCTATTCTCAGTTGAAAATTTACATAGATAAATTTGGAAGAGTAATGCCTACTGGAATATATTATCATCAAATCTTGGTACAAATTGGTGGTAAAGTACCTGGCTCCTCATTGCTAATGTGCTGAACTGAAAGCAAAGAAGAGAAGTCACTTCTCTGCTTACAGTGATCTGAAGGATCACTGCTCCAGGGTCTCCAAAATAACGACAAATAGGCCTTTGCACCATATCAGGGATGCTAATGGATGAGCAGGGCTTTCCAACCACATTTTTAGCTTCCTCTTCTGGCAGGGTATAGTCACCAGTGTACTGGATTGTATTTGCATCCCAGGTATTGGATTTCTGGCACTATGAGTTAAAATGTAATAAAGACAACTTAATGTTCAATGAAATCAAAATTAAGGCCTCTCTCTCATTACAGCAGTGTGGCTTTAAAAAATTCAGGCCCAGTTACTTTTATGAAAAGCTTAACATAGTATGTTTCAAATTAATATTATCATTTGATTTCCCTTCCCATTTGTTGTTCTAGCCCACTGTGGATATTGTCAGAGGGTTCAAACCCCTTCCAAATTTCATAGTCAAAGAAAATAATAGGAAAATAGATAATCTACCAGTGGCATCATCTCCTATATATAAACACGAGCACCACATGGTTAGCTGAAACTCTAAAGAAAGTGATTTCAATTTAAGGAATGGATGGATGGATGGTTAGATGGATGGAAGTACCTTGGCAGAGAAGGAAAGAATGCTATGTCATTGACCTCTTTCCCCCTCTTGCTGAATGTAGATAGGTTCTATTCAGAATCTTCACATATAAGTCAAGAAGCCTTCTAAAGCACAAATTGTTAGCTTCTTAAAGGCTTAGAGAAACAACTTTCCAGACTTTGCAAAACTGACAATACACTCAAGAGAGAAGCATATCCTTTTCTACATAGATACCCTCCAGCTATTTTTCTACCCTCGGAAGATTCAGGAAGTGTCAACTGTTGAATTTTTCATAGATATATGGTGAAATAAGAGTCAACTTTTGATAATTTCTACAAGCCACAAAAGGAATTCAGTTGGGCTGACATTTCTTGGGATATGATTGCAAGCCAAAATAATTTCCACTGGAGAATTTCAAGACCTTTACCAACCTGCTTTTGATAGTCAGGAGCCCAAGGAACTAAGTATGAACACGCCATATCCTGAAACAGAAATTGGTGATACGTGGGGAAAATGGGAATAAGTATTTAGAGCCAAATGTTGATTGGGCTGTATCTTTCACTGACCTCCAATTTCTTACAGAGTTTAATGTTTACTACGTCTCTGTTCTCTACATCTTTTACAAATGGTGTAAATTGTCAAAACAAATAATATTTGTCATACAGAAATGTTGGTTAACGGGTCAATTTCCTCCTGATGTGCCTATTTTACAGTCCATATGTTCCACAAGCACAGGAGAAGATTAAAGTAGATAGATATCCCTACCTTTGCTTCATGTCCAACACAGATTGCAGTATTACTCCTGTATCTTACTGTACTTTTTGGCTCTTACAGAAAAGTTCCATCTTTGTCTAGCTATGGTTTCTCCTATCGCGATTCCTTAAGGTTTAGAAACTGGACTCACCATGTAGGCTTGCCACAGTTTCAGTTATCTGCCTTCTTTTAGTTATCATGAAGATTAACAAACTGGTTTACATAAATGACAAATCAACTACCTCTAAAGCCTCATGGTGAAAACGTGGCAGGATTTCACCAGCGGAGCTTATTTAGATATATAGTTTTAAAAGCCCTTCCTGACCATACAAGCTCCTCTCTCCTTTTGGAAAATGTCTTAAAAGAAACCTTTTCCAATACGAATGCAGAAAAATAGGTTCACAAACCAAGCCACCACTATAGAAGAAGAATAAAAAATTGCAACTCTATTAGGGCATGGACTTCCACATGTTCACACAGTACTTGCTCTTTTTTTTTTTTTTTTTTTGCTGTTGTTGTTTGCTTGTTTGGTTTTTTTTTCTTTGCTTTTCTGCTTTTTTTTTTTTTTTTTTTTTTTTTTTTTAAAAAAAAAAAAAAATT